>CM067518.1:28897747-28909265 GCA_034509495.1 Acestrorhynchus altus
CTGATGTGATCTGATGTGATAAGTGATGTGATCTAATTTGATCTAATGTGATCTGATGTGATGTGATCCGATGTGATCTGATGTGATGTGATCTGATGTGATCTAATGTGAGCTGATGTGATAAGTGATGTGATCCGAAGTGATCTGATCTGATGTGATCTGATCTGATCTGATCTGATCTGATGTGATCTGATGTGATCTGATCTGATGTGATGTGATCTGATCTGATGTGATCTGATCTGATGTGATCTGATCTGATGTGATCTGATCTGATCTGATGTGATCTGATGTGATCTGATCTGATGTGATCTGATCTGATGTGATCTGATCTGATGTGATCTGATGTGATGTGATCTGATGTGATCTGATCTGATGTGATCTGATGTGATCTGATCTGATGTGATCTGATGTGATCTGATCTGATGTGATCTGATCTGATGTGATCTGATGTGATCTGATCTGATCTGATGTGATCTGATGTGATCTGATCTGATGTGATCTGATCTGATGTGATCTGATGTGATGTGATCTGATGTGATCTGATCTGATCTGATCTGATGAGATCTGATGTGATCTGATCTGATGTGATGTTCATATGAACGATTACGTGAACTTGATTTATGATACAATCATCCCTCCATCCCTCGTCTGACTGGACAGAGTAAAGCACACAAACAGCACCTGATTATGTGATTGGTTTAAATGACGTTCATTCCTGTCATTACTTCTCATTCTGAATAGACCTCCAGACCACAGATAGCATCTAAAGCCCCTGCTGGCCCTCCATATTGCTTGTTTCCTCTCTTTGCACTGATTGATCAGATAATGAATGAACTCTTAAACCAAACTGCCATCAAATAACATTTCTGTTTTGAAATGAGATGGATTGAGATTCAGACTGCTGTTCAGAACCAAACATCACTAAATAAAGTAATAAAAGACTGAAATCAGGCTCATCCCATTCTGTGTGTTTCATTATGGCCACTCAATGTTCCTCTGCAGTGTGTACAGCCCCCGTGACCCTCTAATGGTGAATGGTGAATGGTGAGTCCTGGACGGTGTCCTCCCAGACCTGGGTCAGGGCACCAGTGATCTCCACAATACACAAAACCCCAGAGGTTCTCAATCGGATTGCGTTCTGAGGAAAGTGAGGTTCATATGAGGCTGGGCGTTGTCCTGCACCAGGAGGAACCCAGGTTTGTGCAACCCTCCAGAGATATGCCTCCCCAGACCATCACTGACACACCACCAAGCCGGTCATGTTGGATGATGTTGCATAACGTTCACCACGGCATCTCCAGACCCTTTCACGTCTGTCACATGTGCTCAGTGTGAACCTGCTCTTGTGTGAACGTGAATTCTGGTGCTGTGCTGTGAGTGCAGATCTCACTGGAGGATATCAGACTCTCATTCCACCTCATGGAGTAGTTTCACTGATGTTGTGTTGTACAGTGATGAGCAGAGTAACACACTGTCCACTTTGACTCTGTGTAGAAGACAACTAGTCCTCCAGTCTAACAGCTCTGCAGCAGCATTTTGTGTTTATGAAAATAAAGAAGCAAATTCCAGCCTAAACATGTCCAGCCTCAGGTTTGAGGTCATTCTAAACGAAGTCTGCCAGACAGGCCAATAAACTACAGCTGAAATCCCAGCCTTACTCTGCAAACCTGCTCATTTATCTTCATCGTGTTTTAAACGTTCCTTTGTGAACATTGGCCACGTTCTCAAACTGGTGGAGCAGAGCTCAGAGTTCCGAGTCTGAAGACATCATGTCTGCTGTGTTTCTGCTGTTTGCTTAGCGCCGTAAGGCCTGGGGCAAGACGGCTATTTTCTCAGCAGGAACACCCTCAGTTCCACAAACACAGAGACCCCCTGCCTGCGCAGGAACTCTAAAACTGGGTACACAGGAAGAGAAAGTTTTCTCAGACATGTGCAGAAGCCAGACCAGGTATGATTTCAAACTCATTCTCCAGTTTATGTCAGATTCATAACCAGCACTTTGAAGCTCCATGATGTTATAAAGGAATACAATTTCACACCCAAAGACCGGACTGTGGTTTGTGTCTTTAGGTTTACGTTGTAGCTATGAGGTTAACAGAGCTTATATCACACATTTACCTCAAACTGCAGAACCAAATATACACTCCTCATAGAACACTTTCCTCCAGAAGGACGTGTGGGACTGCAGTTCTGTTGGGAAGGAAGATGAAGGTGATCAGGATCAATAACTGATTCTAAACATAGACTGATCAATATTTATTGATCTACACATACAGAAGTGGTGCATCTGTTAAAGTGTCTGTAATGAAGATCAAAGGTGATCTGGCATCGTACGAAACCGCACCCACACCATCACAGCAGACCTTCTGGATGTGTGGTGCGTGACTGACCTCGGTGCCTCCACACACGGATTCGTTGGTCGTCTCCACCGAGACTAAAGCAGGACTCGTCCCTGAAGATGATCTGCTGCCGTTGTGAGAGACTCTGAGAGACAGTCTGGTGTGACAGCATTGCAGTCGGTCGATTCCTTCTGGGTGCAGCTATTTTTTGATGATGAGTGAAAATGTTTCCGAGCCCAACTTCTTTGACTTTAGACAGTGAAGGAATGTGATTAAATATACGGAGAAAGGAATTTAATGAGGGCTGTAACTATAAAATGCTGTTCCAGAAAAAGTCAAACAGTTTAGCACAGCTTCCATGACTGGCATTAATTTTGGCGTTACAGTGTGGGGCATTTGCCAGCCAGAATCTCACACAGATTCTGTGGTTTCCATTGTTTTCTCTGTCTGCTGCCCCGTTTTCTGCCCCTGGCTGTGCTCGACTCTGTGATGTGTGCAGGACCCAAATGACAACTGTTACACGGCTATTTCTCCTCTTTGGCGTCTAACCGAGAGAAGACGAAGAGGGACTTTTTCAATCATCTAACACACAAAAGGCACTTTCATCCTCTCTGCTCCAAGATCCAGAGCAGCCCGGCCCAGCTGTGTGACCACACGTCCAGAGCTTCCTCTCTTAAACAGCAACACCGAGGAGCAGGAATCCGGTGTAGTTGAAGATGTCCATTCTCTGCCGGGCAGAAGTGGGTATATCTGCTCCAGCTGCCTGCTTGACCGTGGCAGAGCTGACCAGGCTGTCACAACACAATGCTGGGGTGGGTTTTGACTTGCTGGTCCTGAAATCCCCCCCTCTACTGTGTCTCTGCATGTTTATGAAAAAATGTCCTGCAGGTTGGACCAACTCCATGTGGGTTTGCCCTTTTCTGAATGCATTGCTATTGGTCAAACAAATATGAGTAAATAAATAAACTCTGCTTCATATTTCTGACTGCAGAGGACATGCAGCTGGAAGAGTCCATGGATTGAAGCTCAGCTGATGTTTGTAGGAGGGACACTCCCGAGGTCATCGAGTGCCAGGTGTTGTTCTGGATTCTGCTTCCCGAGAAAAATCAGACTCCCTTCAGAGTGGGTGGGACAGATTCCCCTCGGATTCCCTGAGACTGAGTGTTTAAATAAGGTTCATCTACAGCTACAGTAGATACAGGAATCACCAGCGTGGCCTGTTACACCCGTACTGCTGTGTGATCCCTCATCAGGGGTCCAGGGGTCCAGGTCCTGGATGCAGCAGCCTAAGCAAAGAGGCCCAGACCCCGTTCTTCCCAGTCACCTCTTCCAGCTCTTCTGGGAAGATACAAGGTGTTCCCAGATGAGACATATAATCTGTCCAGCATGTCCTGGGTCTTCCCCTGAGCCTCTTCCCTGTAAGACATGCTCGGAAAACCTCACAAGGGAAGCATCCGAACCAGATGCCCAAACCACCTCATCTGGCTCCTCTCGATGTGGATGAGCAGCGATCTACTTCACGTCTCTTCCAGCGTTTTATTATTAAATTTAATTTGACAAAAATAAATAAATGTCACAATCTGAGTTTGAACTGTGTTAAATGAACTCAAGATGAAATAGATATATTCAGGAAAATTGTTTACGTTAACACAGCAGTACACGGAACCCAGCATTCCAGAAAACCCACCGGACCGCTCAACTCCCAACAGTGAAGCTCTCTGAGTTCTGCCCTCCCGTTTGGAGTGATGCCCCTCCCGTTTGGAGTGATGCCCCTCCCATTTGGAGTGATGCCCCTCCCGTTTGGAGTGATGCCCCTCCCGTTTGGAGTGATGTCCCTCCCATTTGGAGTGATGCCCCTCCCGTTTGGACTGATGCCCCTCCCGTTTGGAGTGAGGCCCCTCCCGTTTGGACTGATGCCCCTCCCGTTTGGACTGATGCCCCTCCCGTTTGGAGTGATGCCCCTCCCGTTTGGAGTGATGCCACTCCCATTTTTCCAGCCTGCATTAATAGCCCACTCTCAAACTCTGGAGATACGTTGTGTCACTTAGGCTCCGTTCACACAGCAGGTAAAAGCGGTGTGATTTGTGTGACGGAGTGAACAGCAAACACACTGATGCAGCTGCAGCGTCAAAGGAAATCAAAAAGCTTAAAGGCAAACTTTAAAGAAACCAAGAACTCAAACCGAAGAAGTGGCCGAATAACGAGCCCTCTGAGTCCAGCTGTCGGTCACTGCAGCTCCTGTGATGCTGCCCGGTTGGAATGTAAAGCTCCGGGGGCGGAGCTTCAGTACATGTGAACTGATCAGGTCATTAACATTTACAGCATTGATCGGATCGAGTACAGCTCTCATCCAGATCTTACCAGGTTCCTCACATTACAGAGGAGTACTGTTAGGAGTCTCACCCAATGACTCTTACTGGTGTGGAACAGCAGTTTCCCAGACTGGGAATCAAACCCCAGTCTCCCACAGGGTGGGAAAAAAAGAAAACCAAAGATAACAGCAAACTGAACAGAAACAAGAGGAGAACCAGAACCAAACTGAACAGAAACAACAATGAGCCACACTTACAAAACGTGAAGCACCATGGGACACACCTGAGGACGATACTGGGCAGGACTACAAAGGAGAACCAGGTGGGAACACTAATGACTAAGAGGGGCTAAGCTGGAGCCAGGGATCAAAACAAAACCAAAGCCGTGGCCTAACCAGCTAGACCATGATGGACCTTTTGTCCTTATGATGTAATGTATTTAGAAAAAGCCATAACATTAAGAACACCTGGCTAATGGTATGTCCCATCTGTTGAGGCATGGACTCCATTTGAGCTCTAAAGCTGTCCTGTGGTATCTGCACCAAGACATTCACTGCAGCAATTTTAAGTCCTGTAAGTTGTGAGGCAGGACCTCCATGAGCATCAGTGAGCCTTGACCATGACCCTGTGGCTGGTTGACCAGCTGTCCTTTCAATGCGTCCATTTCTTCCCTAATATTGAACCTGTCAGTGGTTTTAATGATATGGCTGGTTGGAGAATACAGCAGAAATGTCTGATGAATGTCTTATATGGTGGATCTGGAATCCACACCCTAAAGTCACCCCCACCACTGGGAACCACACATTAGACTGAAGGTTCTGGAACTGGTTATGGAAGACCCTCAGTGATGAATGATAAGAAACAACAGTTTTTCACAGTGGTTCTGTTCCAGTCCTTGGACTCTTGCTCTACACATGGTTGTGTTTTCCCTGCTCCGATTGAGCTCAGCTCACTGTGGGATTCGTAATTATCTGCTAAACTGAATCGGGTCCATTGAATTGGGTGAGTGGAATCAGGTGTGTCACGGCTGCTGTAACTGGGTCCATTTGAAGGAAACAAAGTGGTTTAGAAGAATATACCATTTCAGATACAGTCCTGCTAACATATTCCAACACATGAACAGACATTTCGATGTGATTAGGACATCCTTCAACACCAGGGCAAGATGTTCCCCATCACATTTTACCAGAGGTCTTTGTCCAAATCGGTGCCCGAATCTTTATCTACTTCATATTGAAGTCCAGATCAATGTATAGTCTCAGCATGGAGTTGTAGAAGTTCCTAATCGTGTCCTGTGATAATCCATCCCAGATCACTGTAGATAGCACGGTCATAAAGAACAGAGCTGAATGACTTGGAGAAGCTGCATGTGAATGAGAGATTCCTGTAGGTCTGTGAGGAACATTTTAGGATTGTTGGAGCTTCTTCATCTTGTGGTTCTGCTCTTGGGCTGAACTTGTAGGATGGTCTGATCTGGTCATGTGGGCTGTTGTTCTAAATGTTCTCCTCTTGTAAATGATGTTCCGGACAGTGGAACGGCTGATTTCTAATTGTTCTGAGATCTTTTTAAATCCCTTCTCAGACTCATCTGCATCTCCAACCTTCTTTCTGAAGACCTCAGAGAGCTCTTTGGATCTGATCATGATGATCACACTCACTTCAACAATCAAGAGCAAACCACACTAATGTCTGAGGTTTAAATAAGACAGTCTCCTCCAAAGTCCTCTAATGGTGGTCTGATCATCAGCAGCTGACTCTGATTGTAGGTATTTTAAGTTGTAATAAATGTGGGCGTGTCCTAACGTTTCTCCATAATAAAGTTATATTTCTATTAATTATGATATTATATGTATAAATGGGGTTTAAAGTCGTGTGTTCAGTTCTCATTCTCTCAGTGCAGGTACAGTGAAGATCAGATGAAGATACACAAAGCTGTTATGAATCTCGATGAGGCCACATGTGCGTCGTATTTTAGTTTCACTGTCGCAGCTCAACTGGACTCACTCGGTCATCTTTGATACGGACTCTTCTACTCTCTGTATTTACTAATAGAGATCTTAATGACCCCTGCAGGGACCAGGATAAAGAACAGAATACTGTCTGTGAAAACACATACACACACACACACACACACACACACACACACACACACACACACAGTAAGAGAAGAATAAGGGCTGGAAAGACAGAGCTTGAGCTGAGCCAAAAAACGTCCCAAAAGAATGTCTGGGGGGGAAAGTCCAACCAACACAAACAAGCATATCTCTCTCTCTCTCTCTCTCTCTCTGTCTCTTGGTCTCTCTCTCTCTCTCTCTCTCTCTCTCTCTCTCTCTCTCTGTCTCTGGGTCCCTCTCTCTCTCTCTCTCTCTCTCTCTCTCTCTCTCTCTGTCTCTGTCTCTCTCTCTCTCTCTCTCTCGGTAGAATCTTGAAACTGGGCTCCGGATGAACATAAACCAGGCTTGGAACTTGGCCAGAAACGAGTGGAGAGATGAGCTGTGGGGCCACTTGGGAAGATATTATAGCCCAAAGAAACCCCAGAAATGGTATCCGAGATGTAAATGTATGAAAAACAAAAGATCCTAGAACTTTTCTTTAGGCAGGAGAACATTCTGAGGAACAGCACTGAAGATAAACCTCTCCACAGGATTTTCATATGTGGTTTGATATGGTAAAGAACACTTTATCACGGTTTCTCGTATGTTTCTCAGTACACAGCAAATCCACTCCACTTCTGTAAGGCACTGACCACTGCAGACCCGGACCACCCCTGAAAAGACCTGTCTGATGTTTGGGAGATGTTCTGACCTTGTTTTCTTGCTTTCAATACAATTTGAAAGCTGACAGGTGGGTCAGAGCATCTCCAAAACAGCAGGTCTTGTTTAGTGTTCCTCTTAAAGTGTGCTCAGTACCTACCAACAGTGGTCCAGCAGAGGTCAGCTAGGTCATGCATGCTGTAGCTCATCTGCATTGAACGTTATTGCTGTCTATGATGGCCTTGATGGGTCAGAGCTGTTTCGGAGACATGAATGAGACCTACAGAATGTTAGGAAGAGGTTCTAATATTATGGCAGTACACAAACCAGACTCTAGGCCTGTAAATTGTCCACAGAACCTGTTCACAGAAGAAAGTGTGGAAAAATGAGTGACATTCCTGTTACGGAACAGTATCATATGATTGTTCAGGAACGTTGTGCAGCAGAGCTGACCGATTAACGAGGCTCTGCTGGAGTCAGAACGTGTGATGGTATCTCTTCCTCTAAGACATGGGTCACCGAGGCCGATCAAGGGCTAGTCTCACTGCAGATGGACTCTGAGGACTAGTGTGTTATTCTGCCTGTTTACTCCCGTCTGAGAGAATCTGGCCTCGAAATACTCCCTCATTATCACGCATCACCAAGCGTCTCAAATCTAATTAGCGTTAATGAGTATTTGCGAAGGGGGCGCGGGAGAGTCAGCCCTACTGTATCTGCGCTGACGGCACAGACGCACTTCTGTCCAAAAGTTTAGAGTAAACAAACGATATTCACAGAGACGGTCCATTATCGTGACTATTTGACTGCATTCAGCCACCAGAGCACGAGCTGTAGACGATCAGTTCTGGAACCAATTCCTGACCTTCTCACCATAACAAGACCAGAAACTGTCCCAGAAATACCTGTGAAAGATTATGATATTCTTAAAATTATGATCAAATAAAAGCACTGTTTCTAAACAGTCCTGACGTGCGGCGCCCTCTTGTGGAAGTTCTGCTCCGTAGAGTCTTTAAAGGTAAAGCTGGTAGAGAAAACTGGGCTGTTTCCATCAACTAACAGCAGCGTCTCAGAAAAGGCTCCAGCAGAAGTGCAGGCAGGATGTTTGGAGCCTAAATCACAATATGAGAGTAAAAACAAGGTAACTGAGATGATATTTACAGCAATGATAGCAGTACAGTCTGATTGTATACTGCCACCGAGGAAAACTGAATCCTCAACACAGGAAACCGTGGGTCAGAGCAGCACAGCCGGACAGAACACCAGCTCCCTTGC
This sequence comes from Acestrorhynchus altus, assembly GCA_034509495.1. Classification (NCBI taxonomy): domain Eukaryota; kingdom Metazoa; phylum Chordata; class Actinopteri; order Characiformes; family Acestrorhynchidae; genus Acestrorhynchus; species Acestrorhynchus altus. Next base: position 28,906,424 of record CM067518.1, read on the forward strand.
GGTAATGTCCTCTCCTCACTCCGTCTGAAAATGTTCCCACACCGGAGCTGGAATGCAGCTTTAAAACAAGTCCATTCAGGCTCACTTTTCCAAACATTCCGGATGGGATTGTCAGTATTTGAGAGCAGCGAAAGGCAGCCGAGGGTGAGGGCGAGGTCAGTCTCTGCGTCGTCACTGGAACCCTCTCGCAGCACGTTTTTACTCAGACCCGACGACACACCGCCTGTAACTGCTCTGGTATCTGCTGAATAAACGACGTGAGCGACTGCAGCAGCAGTACGATAGACTACGCCACCTGTAAGGAACCCACTCCACTCATTTCAGAGAGCAGATGACAGAACAGAAGTGGGTAATATCACGATTGGCTGATTGATCAAGGTTATGTCCATTAATGGGGGGGGGGGGTCTCCTCTTCTGAGATATCCAGAGGCACCAGTGACAAAGAAAATGATTGAGAGGAAAAAACCTTGAGAGGAACCCAAGTTCAAAAGAAGAACCCATGCTCCTCAGGTCAACAGATAGTACAGAGGAAGTCTCCTGCAAAGTGCTTGCAGTGACTCATCGTCACCAGAGAGGTCTCCAAATCCCAAATGGACACTGTGCTGCTGTAAACACACAAATCTCCAACATCCACTTCTATCCAGTTTCCTAAATAGCTCCATACACACCAAAGCTCCATTACTCACAAACGGACTACTTTAATGAAGTGGGCTCTTCAACTGAACTGGCAGGAAACCCTCCAGAGCTGTTTTTCTGCTGTTGGCTGATGTCTGCATTCACGAAGCTTCGGTGGCCATTTCAGAACTAAATCAAGTGATGCTTTTATGTCATGCTAATGAAAGACATCTGTTAGTTCTCATCCTCTGAGCCGTAACATTCAGTTTTCAGAAGGTCGTAATTCCTTCTGGAAGATCACAGAGTCACTAAAGGGCAAATCACAGAGAGTCATTTTCTCCATTTTATTCCTCATGTGTCCTGTTTCTCTACGTCTTCTCCTCCAGCTCTCTGACAGAGGTTCTGCAGCTCGGTTTGGAGAATGTTACTGCTGAGGTTTGTTTGAGTTGGAATGCTGCTCTCGTGGTAATTACTCCTCTACGACTCGTAAACGCACGCTGCTCTTACAGTTTTCAGAAGGAAAGTGTAATCTGCTGGTTAAACGTCTCACATTGTTCTTCATACTGCAGCTATTTTAGGGATCAGTTATTACAAACATGTCTCAGCTTTATCAGAGATGGACAGCTGGCCTGTCTTAATTGCTGCAGAGGTCACTGAGGTTCTGCCTGCTCAGTAATTCTACTTTGGGTCAAGTCAGGGTTCTTTAGGGGTTCTTTAGTAAAGAAAATGGTTTCTATAAAGAAACCTGAACATTCATAGAACCCTTTGCATGAATAAAGGGTTCTTTGCTTCGAGAAAGGATTCTTCAGATTGATGGTGAATGTGCTGTAGAGGGTTCTACCGTATATGGCACCAGAAAAGGGTTTTCTATTGTTGTGATGTCAGTCTTGTACCTACAATATCACCCTCTACAGAACATTCTCCATCAGTCTGATAAACTCTTTCACGATGCAAAGAGCTCTATATTCATGCAAAGGGTTCTGTGTGTTCAAGGTTCTATATTGAAACCAATTTTTACTAAAGAACCTTTAAAGAACCCTGATTTTTAAGTGTGTATGTGAGCTGCCCTGTACATGACACTGATAGGTGTCTCGAGGGGTGCAGTCTGAGGAAGGAGTTGCCTTTGCAGGTGTCGTGCCGAATTCAGATGAAGGTGTACTGTACGGCAGAGTGGGCGTGGCCTCGGATTCAGAACGGATTTCTGGGGTTTGATTTGGGAAGACAGCCTGCCTCAACTTCCTGTTGCTGGTCTGAAAGTCCGAACAGATGATTCAGACCAAGGCCAGCTCTTTAGGTCGGACTAAAGTCTGGTCCTTAGGACCTGTCACCGTCTACACTTTTGGTTTGGACCAAACTAAAAGGTCCAAAAGTCCAGCCTACACAAAGCATGTGGGACAACAGCAATCAAGCCACTGCAGTATCACAGAAGAACCCTGAAGATGGCAAACTACCATCAGAACCAATGAAATATTTAATGGTGAAACTGGGAAGGTTCAGTTTAACTCAGTACGGTGTCCTGATGTAAGTCTGAACAGTGTTCCAGGAGCTGCATTATCCTCAGGTGCAGCACTAAGCCATCTCCAGGCTGCACCCAGTTCGATGGAATCTTCTGGATTCCATCTAATCTTCAGAACAAGGAAGTGTTCTTTCCTGTGTCAATGAAACTTTTTGTTTTCCCTTTTTGGTCGACTTTTAACATCGTGACGCAGTAGCTGGGAGCTGGACGTCCCATATGACATCACTCTCCAGCAGATCAGCTCCAGTTTTCCTCAACTGGTAGGAACTGGACCTCTGCCTGCAGCGAGAACTGGCAGCGAGAGACCACCTTACTGAATAGCTGGCAATGGCTGATCCGGAAAGACCATATTATGTGAAATGGAGAGAAAGAAATGAGATAATAGAGAGAAAAAGAGAGAGTTAGTCTTTTATATATATAGAGAGAGAGAATGAAGAAGACAAACAGTAAAAAAGTAAGAAAGGAAAATGAAAGAATAGACATAATGAATAGAAGAGACAGAAAGAAAGAGAGAGAGAGAGAGACAGAGAGAGAGAGATAGAGAGAGAGAGAGAGAGAGAGAAAGGGAGAGAGAGAGAGAGAGAGAGAGAGAGAGAGAGAGAGAGAGAGTGAGAGAGAGACAGAGAGAGGGAGAGGGAGAGTGAGAGAGAGAGACAGAGAGGGAGAGGGAGAGAGAGAGACAGAGAGAGAGACAGAGAGAGAGAGACAGAG
>CM067518.1:28909765-28930691 GCA_034509495.1 Acestrorhynchus altus
CCACAGTCCAAAGACATGCATGATAGGTGAATTGGTGACTCTAAAGTAGCACTTAGTGTGTGGATGTGTGTGTGTCTGTGTGCACCCTACGATGGACTAGCGCCCTGTCTAGGGTAGTTTCCCGCCCTTGCGCTCAGAGTTGCCGGCTGGGCACCGGCTCACCCGTGACCCTATTCAGGAATAAGCGGTTCAGAAAATGAATGGATGAATGAATGAATCACATTCTCCCAGTTGGGTTCATTTAAATTAAAATAGCAGCTGAAAATATGGCAATATTATGTTTTGATTTGCAAGCTGCAATATAATTGCTCAGTTTTCTAACACATGGTCAGGAAGAGGCACAATGTTAAAAGTTCCTTGAAGCAGCTTAATAGGTTCCGTAACAGATTCAAAGAAATAACATGCAAAAGTTCCCCAAGATTCTTGTACTTTCACCAGTGTAGATAATCCAGGTTCAGAAAGTAAAACACTCATCTTGTTCTGACTGCCTGGTCAGATGGATTAGGAATAGTCAGAGCAACTGGGGTGTTTCTAACAGGGCAACACTACTGCCCCCTTACCATCATTCTGACTGAGTGAACTCAAAAAGCAACACACCACAAACGCGTACACACACACACACACCCCAAAACTCTGAATTCTGACCAGCACTACATAGACAAACTAAGCTTTTTCTTTTAAAGTTGATACTGTGATTAGTAATTATTTAAATTTCTAATATTTTGAGATTCTGGTTTTCAGCTATAAGCTAAACTGATCAACAGTAAAACAATAAAGACTTGAAAGGGCTTTTTACATATAATGAATATAAAATTTGACAGTTTAACTAAAATTGTGATCATGAATAAACTTTTTATTACATTAACAATAAAATTAAATTTTTCTGACAGTTTTTATTCCTGATTCAGTGAATTTTATGACATTGACAATACTCTGCACAACACTGCACATGCAACGCTACTGCCATAGTGCACAATAATATACAATATAACAGCATACAATAATATAATAGCACCTCGTGTACATAGTGTCATCGTATATATTCTGTTCAGTTCCTGTCTCTAGTGTATTTGTGTGTATAATCATAACTGAAGTTTTGTACTTATGTTTAAAGTTTCATATCTAATATAAAAGTAAGTATTCCATTGCACAGTGTAACTGCCTGTTTACTGAGTATATGATAATAAAACATTGAGTCCAATTTATCAATATTCTCTGCATTTTTAAACCATTAAGACTCATACAGAGTGGGTCTGGAGGTTCTCGATAACCTTATCTATGTCTTTATTTTGCTGCCAGAAGTCGAGAGTTACTTTCTAAAAGAGCACAGTTCGTACTGCATTTCATTTGTTCATATGTGAAATATAAATGTGCTCCCTCATCATCTACTTTGCTCTCTCTCTCAGACTGACTTTGCTCTTGTATGAAACTATATAATTAATAATTCTGTTAATTATGATCGTTCTGTTTTCCTGGGTGGCTTTGTCACAGATGGAGTTTACTGTTATTATTTGCTGAGTGTTTTAAAAAATTGTACACAAATGAAATAAAAACTTTATAATCACATTAATAACTTTTTTTTATCTTTATCCTCTGATACAGTTACTGTAAATTGTATCAGATAAATTAAGATAATCAAATTTCCTGCCTGTTCTTATGCTGGGATTTTTGTAGGTGGGTTTCTGAGCAACATCACAGATGAAGCACAATCTGGGGGCAGAAAGCAACAGTAAACAGTACCCTCAGCGGCCTATGATTTCCAGAGGGGATAACATCCAAAAATCACAGATGATAATGGATCCAGAACTGAGAACTAATTTAGTTACGTAATCAATGATGTCTGAACCACTGAAACTGGTTCTGCTGAGGATTCCCAAGTACCCTTACACAGCGGCTGGACTTGGTTGAGGTTTGCATCAGTGATGTCATTTTCATTTTGACCCAACATTAGCAGAGCTCTTTTTTATGTGACATTATCTTATTGAAGCTTTTTGTGGTTTAGTGAAAACCATATGTTTGCATCTCCCACTGCACCCACCAGAGACTGTCTCCCTGTCACATATAGTCCAGCAGGTGTCTTGTTTTGTTTACACATGTCTTGTCTCCTCCCATTCCCAGCTGTGTTCCATCTGTAACCCTGCCCCATCGTTATCATGTCCCAGCCTTGTCTAATGTGATTGTGTGTGTATATAAGTCCCTTGTCTCTGTTGGTCCTTGTGGTCTTCTCGTCTACTTGTCTCATGGTCTTCTCGTCTACTTGTAGTGATGGTTAGTGTACCTTATTTGTATAAATCTTGTTAATAAACTCAACCCTGCAAGTACTTCCGCCTCCACCTACCTCCTCTGTGTCAGGAAATGTTACAGGAAGACCGACCTACCCATGGAAGTAGTAGGATTGTCCATGTTTGCCGGATCCCGAGGGCGGGGCTTCCCGCTGAAGTCGTGGCTCCGAGGGCGGAGTTTGCCCCTACAACCAAGTCTGCGCCTCAACCTGAGGCATCAGAGAGGCCAACACAGAGAGAGTATCGGACTGTGTCCGCTCTCAGAACTGTGCCCAGACTGGCTCGAGGAACTTTTGGGACATTTGCCAGTTCTGGACCCAAGCCCACGTATAAACCTGTGTCTGTTTTTGTATCTGTTCCTGTTCTTGTCTCCATTCCTGTGTTTGGTTTAGTTATCCCCGTCACTGTGTACGTGTCAGTCCCTGTCAGTGTCTTTGTTCCTGAATTTTAGCAGTTTTCTGAACTGGTTTATTCACTGAAATGCACACAATGTGTCATGTCTGTAGGTTGCTCTGATCCTGAGTAATGAAGCCGAGAATGCAGCATGTAACTGCTTGCAAACTGTGGATCTCATGTTCTAAGAGTTGAACCTTTTAAACATAACTGCTTCACATAGAAGTGAAACATTATTTTTACATGGAAAGTTCATAAATGTTTCTACATTTTTGTTGGAATCTTACTACAGAGTCTAGTGGATGTACCTCATGCTGATCTCGTCTCAGCACTAGGCTTCAGTGAGCAGAAGACCCAGAATTTGCAGGACACCTTACAGAATGTCCTGGACCGCAGGGAAGAGGAGAGGCAGTCCAAAGAGCTACTGCAACTCTATCTGAAGGTTGTGGAGAAGGAGCAAGGCCAGGCTCAGCAGAAAAAGGGTGAGATGATGAGATTCTTGTGAAAAGTTTCTAATTAGTAAAATTATTAATAACTAAACCACCAAGCGAGACTGGTGTCTGAGATCATAAATCAGTTTGCTTTCTGGTTCATTAAAAAACCAGTAGCCTAAAGGTGGTGCCATTGTGCAGGGAAATCCCAATATTCCTCAGTGACTAATGAACTGCTTAGTTATTTAGGAGCTAAACAGCAGAAAGAAGAAAGTGACTTTGAGCACAGTGGCATATTTAATTTAATTTAATCGATTGCACTTTCAGTGCATTATGTTTTATTTTAAGATCTAGTTATCATGCTGTGCTTGTTGCAGGTGCAAATTCACATGAAGAAGCAGATGGGAGGGAGGAGGTATCAGGGACCAGTGCTGGTTCTAGAATGCTGCATATCCTGAAGGGCAGTACAAGCCCTGAAACAAGACTCTCCAATGAGGAACTGCATTCTCTCAAAACAGTGTGCTTAACATTTGCCCCAAAATTCTGCATTAAATACCCCATAATGCAAAAAGTAAATTTGCTGCTTCACAGTTAAAAATGCACATCAGAGCAAAACCCAAGTAATGAACTGCACGGACAGGTCAGAGACCTGTACAGGATTGAATGAAGGCACAGATCTGGAAAGCTCCAAAAACTGCACTGAAAGCTCCCAAGAGCACAGTGGCCTCAATTATTTATTGGTCATAATTATTTAATGGAAGGAAAAAAAAAAAAAAAAGAAAACCCACCTGGAGTTTCCTCTCTGATGGAGTTACTGGACCAAGTGTGGTAGATGAAGGTTGGAACAAAACTTTGCAGACTGGTAGATCATAAGGATTGGACCTGTACTCCAACAAATGGTATTCAAACAAATCTGCTTTGGTAAAATGACTTTATCCAGATTGTTTCTCAAAGCATTTTCATTTTTGTTCCACATGGGGGCAGTAGATCTCTTTCCCTATGTTACATAGAATAAGGGTGAGACTACCCCATCTGGTGAGATACTTCAATGAAGACAAGATGCCACTCATTTATTAACTTGAATTTACTGAATTACGCCCATGTCAACACATGGAAATTAGATGATGGGGTATTTAATGACCGTGGTATGGAGGCAGACTGCAGGCCTGCTCCAGTAGAAAAGGCCTTTGACAACATACGCACATACAGTGGATCTGGAAAGTATTCAGTGTTTTGCTTTTTCCACATTTTATGTTACAACTTTGTACCAAAATAGATTTAATTATTTTTTTCCCCCTCAAAATTCTACACAGAACCACACGATGACAAAGTGAAAAGTGAAATCTTTGCAAATGTATAAAAAAATAAAACAAATATAGAAAATGTGGATAAGTATTGACAGCTTTTGCCATAACGCTCAAAATTGAGTGCATCTCGTTTCCACTGATCATCCTTTAGATGTTTCTACAGCTTGCCTGGACACCTATGGTTGATTGGACATCAGAAAGCTGCACACCTGTTTAGATAATGTCCCATAGTAGACAGTGCATTTCAGAGCACAAACCAAGCCATGAAATCTAAGGAATTGTCTGTAGACCTCGGAGACGGGATTGTATCGAGACCCAGATCTGGGGAAGGGTACAGAAAAGTTTCTGCTGTATTGGAAGTCCCAGTGAGCACAGTGGCTTCCATCATCTGTAAACGGAAGAAGTTTGGAACCACCAGGACTCCCCTTAGAGCTGGCCAACCGGCGAAACTGAGTGATCAAGTCAAGATAAAGGATTGGCTTTGAGAAAGCCCAGCCAAAGCTCAGACTTGAACCTGATTGAATATCTCTGGAGATATCAAAATATAGCTGTGCACCAATCCAATCTGATGAAGTTTGAGAGGTTCTGTAAAGAACAATCAGAGAAACTTCCCAAAAACTACTAAGCTTGTAGCATCATACTCAAAGACTTGAGGCTGTAATTGCTTCCAAAGGTGGTTCAACAAAGGCTGTGAACACTTGTTAAATACTTGTTATACATTTAAAGATTTAAGACAAACCGTTCTCTCTTTGTGGAGTATTGTATGTAGAATTTTGAGGGACAAAGTTAATATAAGGCTGCAACATTTTGATGAAAGTAAGATACTTTAACCGTAGGAGCTGAAGCCCACTTCATGGGTAGTGTAGGGCGAGTAGTCAGAGGTCCCAACAAATGGAGCAGGCACAAGAAAAGTTCCAGTAGGCCACCAGTTTATTAAGCAGAACAACTATTTTCACATATACAACTGTTCACAAAAATAAAGAAAAGAAAATAACAATTAAGCAGTTAGTACTGACCAATGACTACAAAGCCATGACCAGGTCTCTTCAAACAGGCCCACAGCTTCTAAATGTCTCCACTCACTCTCTCCTTCCACTCCACCTCAGAGCAGGTTTTATACAGGTAGCCCCTCCCCTGGGTTCTACCAATATCAGCACAGGTAATGTTCTTAATACAAAACACAATGATTGTTAACACACAATCACATTCAATATTCACCATGTATTAGTAACATTCACTGAACCAGATTCATCATGTCATTTCTAATAAACAAGGACTGTAAGTATTCAACATACTTCATCTTTAGCCCTNTACACACAGGTGTGAACAGGTAAGAGTGTAGCCTTTGTGATGGTAATGTGTGTGTGAGCTTACATTATTATATAGAGTATAAAAGAGATTTTGTCTATTTAATAATATTTACCCAAATTTAAATACTAACACAAACATATGATTGTCAAATGAATATTTTGGACCTTCAATTGTATTTTATATCTTAAATACATAACATACTTTTAATGGTGCTTTTCCACTTTGGCTGCATCCATGTTTCTGGCTGTTATTAAACATTTGACTTTTCTCTGGTTTTTGAGCTCACATTCACACCAAAATGACATGGGTGACTGAAATGCTCTTTTGAGATAGATCAGAACTTAGATCAGAACTTAGATCAGAACTTAGATCAGAACTTAGATCAGAACTTAGATCAGAACTTAGATCAGAACTTAGATCAGAACTTAGATCAGAACTTAGATCAGAACTTAGATCAGAACTTAGATCAGAACTTAGATCAGAACTTAGATCAGAACTTAGATCAGAACTTAGATCAGAACTTAGATCAGAACTTAGATCAGAACTTAGATCAGAACTTAGATCAGAACTTAGATCAGAACTTAGATCAGAACTTAGATCAGAACTTAGATCAGAACTTAGATCAGAACTTAGATCAGAACTTAGATCAGAACTTAGATATTTCAGAGTTTTTCATGAGAAAGTGAAACTTTTTTTTTTGACAAGGACACCATGCAGCCAATTTGCTCATGATCAGTCCTGATGATTGGAGAGGGTTTAATTTGTCAAATAGACATAAAAATGTGCTTCAGGATCATATGCCAAAATAATTAATGTCCCAAAATGCAATTTGTGGTTGCACCTTAATTGGGTCATTGTGTGTCCACCATCTAAAACCGAGCCAATGGCCTCAACAAAAATAGAGACTCGATAGAAGTTGGGTCCTGAAATCTGCACAGTGTCAGTTGTTGTCACAGTGAGATGGAAAATGATAATGCATGGCTTTGTTTTCTTCAACACCACCTCATCACACACTTATACACACGCCTAGAGGGACACATGCTTTGCTTGGTCTTTGTGAGGAAATTCACATGGATTATGTATTTTAACAAATTATATTTAGACATTTCTTAATTTGATTGTTTTGTTAAATCACTTCTATCTCTCAACATTAAAATGAAGATCAAATGTCCATATGTTTAAATAAGGTTGTTTCTCACAAGACTGTCTGAAAGTAGATGGAAATGACTCAAAATAATGCAGTCCAGTCTCTGAAATGAGAATGAGTTTGCTCAAACATTTAATATGCTTCATAAAGGGGTCATCAATCAATACTTACCAGAGACCTATGAAAAGAGTGAACACCAAATTGGAACCAACTAAAAGCCCATTTATAGAGCTGTGACAAGAGCTATTTCTTGGCCTTTTGTTACAGATTTAAATGGTTCTGAATTGATTTGGGTTTTATTTGAATTAAGTACGTAGGTGAAGATGACTTATTGTTACTAGAGACTTCATAAACTATGGGAACATCCAAATATGTAAATAAACAGAGGTGTAATTCGTTGTAGTGCTATATCTTAACATCTTCCTAGAACTAATTATGATAAACTAACAACTCCAGATAATCCCACCCTGTATCTCCTGCAGAAACACTTCCACTTTCTGCAGAGCAGTAGGGCAGAGAGGAAGACATGCAATAAGGAAAATGCAACACACACACTTTTATTTGTACCAAAAAATATACTAGTGCATCTCAAAATAGAATATTGTTAAAGCTCATTTATGACCCGTTTCATTCAAAAAGCTAAACTGTCATTTTATATTCATTACATTTAAAGTGACATTTCAATTTACTGTTGATCAGTTTGGAAAAATAGAAATCTAGAATCTCAATATTAGAAATTTGAATAATTACTAATCACAGTATCAACTTTAAAAGAAAAGGTGTAGTTTGTCCATGTTGTGATCTCACTTCCATTTGATGTGTGCGTCTGTGCCTTCACTCAGTCAGAATGACGGTAAGGGGGCAGTAGTGTTGCCCTGTTAGAAACACCCCAGTTGCTCTGACTATTCCTAATCCAGGTCCAGAAGTTAAACATCTGATCCAGGAAGTCAGAACAAAATTAGTGTTTTACTTCCTGAACCTGGATAATCTACACTGTTGATTCTTGGAGCACTTCTGCATATTTCATTGAAACTGTGAAGGAACCTCTTGGTGTGCTTCAAGGAACCGTCAACAAAAGTAGGACTTCTTGAAAATTACTAGAAGCACCTTAAGAGGTTCCCCTCAAATTTTAGAAACTCCAACGGTTCCTCAAAGGTCTACCTCTTCCTGTGTAACCGCTTCCTGACCATGTGTTAGAAAACTGAGCAATGATATTGCAACTTGCAAATCAAAACAAAATATTGCCAAATTTTCAGCTGCTAATTTAAGTTAACCTGGGAAAATGTGATGTAAAATTAAAATAAAATTTCATATTCACAGTGCAAAAACATTTCACAAGCAGAGCAGTATGTGTCCCCCTGCTAGAACATCACTTTTACCCAGTTTCAGCAGTAACAATAGTCATACACTCCAAGACTCCAGACTCTCCAGAGAGAGGTACGAGCAGGCTCCACACTCACCTGCTGCAACATTGCACTAACACAACAAATGAATTTTACAGATCCTTCAGTTTTTATCTCTATAAGCAGCTGCTCTCAGCGTGGTGGAGATTAGCACATCAAACACTTACGATCATTTTCTTTCTTAAGAAAAGGGGGGAAAATTACGAGCAGTAGTTTGAAATGTATTTTATTTACAGTATTTACAAGAATAAAAATAACAAGTCCATTAAAATAACAATATTGTCCTTCTGAGGTGATTAGTTTTTTCTTCTCTTAGTAGGACATTCTTTCGCGTAGTCCCTCTTCCTCTTCCTGTGCACCAGATAATCTGCTGGAGGGGACATTTCAGCAGGGAAGATGTTGGCTGCTGCAGGATGAGCAGCATTGGCCAAGAGAAGGATCTCCTGGTGGCAGTTGGGAGGTCCCTTCTTGTACCCAGTCTGACTCATGAACCTGTTCACAGCCTGAAAGTGGAAACAGCCGAACATTTACAACATGAACTTCAAAAAATAATAAAAAGAGTCAGACTTGATAGGTTTGATAGTCTAGTAGCTTTACAACTTTGAGGTACTGTATGTTAAAATGTAATAAAGTACATGTGCTCCTGCTCTAATGATCTAATGAATATTAAATTATACTACTTATACATTCTATTCAACATATGCATGCTCCTGGGCAGCATGTGCTGTTTAACTAGGAATCGGCCTTAATTATTAAGAAAACCCTGAGAGTCTGCTGAAGCTAATGGGGTCGTCTAATCATGCTGATTGCAGTATCACATTAGATCTTGTGGGTATTGCCAAATAAATTTCATATTTGCTAGTAGACAGATTCACTTTGAATATTTTTATCTAAAACAACTGATGTGTGAAAGGTTCTTTAAAAAGAATTTGCTGATAAATAAATGTACTATTTTAGGGGTTAATTGTACCAAAATCCGGTACTAGATAATTGCATTGTAAGATAAATGGTGGACTTGTCATCCATGACTTATTACCTAAATACATCACAATACTGTCACAATAAAATTAATCTATAAAATACAGCAAAGACAGCATCTACCATCAAATTAGTCAAATATCTACCATCAAAATAAAGAGTATTGAGTGTTGAAACATCAAACGGGATAATGTACAAGTGAAGACCTTACTTGGCGCATAGAATTGTTGGCAATTGTTGCATATGGTGATACGTCAGTCTGGGAACAGGAGGGACACACATGTTGCTCAGACGCCAACAAACTGTTCTGAATACCTGCACAGATAAAAAAAAATAAAAATTTTATTGTGCGTGTGTGCGTAAATTAAAAAATCACAGGCCCGACTGTTATATACTCACACTTCTCACAGTAGCTGTTCCCGCAGCAGGCCACGATCACAGCATTGATTATGAGGTCCTCACAGATGGGACAGAGCAGCTCGCCAGGCAATACATCCTGGTGTTTCTTCTGCTGGGGACAGAAATGAGGCTTCTCCTTCTGCATAATTCCATATGCTTCCCTATTAAAGCCATAGGGAAAAAGGTATAATCACAGCCCAGTAGAATGGGAATATATGTAAATGAGCTCTGCTCTGATTGGCTGCTGTTGGGAGACCAATAGACAAAACAAAGGTGCTCATGGTTGTGGCATATGAGAGATGAGCTCTTACCCTTCAGTGGTGGTGATGGCATAGGTGCCGTTTTTGGTCAGCTTGGCCCCTTTTGTGCGTTTGTGCACCACCTTTAAAAAACTGTGGGGAATCCCAGTGGTTTTCTTTATTCGCTGAGCACTGAAATTTATGTCCTGCAAACCCATCAGTGATCCACAGCATTAGAATATAGAGCAAAATAACTTTATTATTACTATTAATAGAAGTATTAGTGTTAATATTATTAGTTCAAAAATAGAACTTCTTGATTAGGTCCAGTTAAAACAAGGACTGAATTAAACAAAACAAAAGCATTAGAGTTTGTGAAAGTTGCTACAGAAAATGAGCATTAAAATGTTCTGTTCTGGTGTATCTGAATTTATTAATAAAGCTTATTATTTAATAAAAAGGTAGTAATGAAAACTCAGTTACCCCATTCGTTGGGCAGTCCTGTATGAAGTGCCCCTTCTTTTCACAGCGGAAGCACGTGTAATGAGGAGGGGGACACCTGGGTGTCTTCTTGTAGCTGAAGCAAAGAAAAAAAACAAACAACCAATCAGAATCAGCACCACAACAACTTCTGCCCACTGCAGAGTCTCAGAAGTGAATACTTACTAAATAGAGTGGTACATGGCAGTTGATTGAAACATCATTGCCATGATTTTGTCCTCCTCAGAGGCGTTGGCTTCAGCCAGATTGGGGGTCTGTTTAACAGAGTAATAATGTTTAGCACACAGTTTAACTCAAACACAGGAGTTTAACTGGAGCCCAGAAGATGCACTGATCATGTACAGACACACTGTCTATCTGCAGTCCTGCCAGAACTTCCTCCAGAGCTCTGTAGCGGACAAGGAGTACCACATGCTGGAACGGGTTACACTTACCGAGCCATTTTCAGCATTTTACACCATTTTAATGTACAAATAAATTTAAATTAAATGAAACAAACAAACATCCAAAAGAAACTAAAACCAGCACAATCCTAATCTGGGTCTAGCAGGTCTGTCAGTGCTCATGATTATTAATACCATTAAATATCCTTTATATATAGATCCACAGACATTTTGCCCATACACACAGTGAAACACACACATACAGTCAGAAAACAGTCCACATCCTGGTTTATAGATCTAAAAATCAAGGAATAAAAATATCTACTTTAAAGATATGGGGAATAAATGATAAAAGAACCCTAAAAAACAAGCAGGTGGGCTTTGTTCTTCAGTACGTTTTAGAACTGGTGTTATGGGTCAGTGTGGGTAAGAGGCTTTGAGGTACTCCCCCCACACTGAGGCAGAAAGTGCCTTCTTTACAACTCCAGGCATGCTCACTGCTCGCACAAATATATGTAATAGTAATGATAATAACAATAACACACAATATAATAAACAATAAAATAAACAACAATGATCATCAGAAAAATAACAATAAAAGAGGAGGAGTACCGTTAGTAGCTGGTCCAGCATCAGGACTGGAGGATCTTCAGTCTGCAAAGAAAATTGTGACTGAAAATGTGGGAAACAGAAGACAAGCATATATAAACATGGCTTTAATGGTGTGCACAAGTGAAGAAATTTATAAATGATTCAAACAAGACAACCAAATAAAACACATTTAAATTGAGTGTTTTATTATATTATTTGCAAGTTATTACATTATTCTTCATTTTATTTTTGTTCAGTTTACAATTCAGTTTGTAATGGACACAGTTCAATCCTCATTTTACAATAAATAAAGGCAAAAACATATACGCCACAAAAAAAGGCAGTTACAGTAACTCAGTACAGTAATGTTCTTGAGCTGTACAACAAATACCATCAAACCTCATACAGAGGAAAAGTTATTGGCTACTAATGTGTAATAATAATAATAATAAAAGTGTGTGCGTGTGTGTGTGTGTGTGTGTGTGTGTGTGTGTGTGTGTGTGTGTGTGTGTGTGTGTGTGTCTGTGGTGCATGTGTGTGTGGTGGTACATACTGCTACAGAAGATCCACTCTGGGGTTCGGATTGAATACTGCAAGACAAAAACCGCAGAAATCCGTGGTTAGTCATCACTGCATTAACTGTAATACAGTCAAACACATTTGACACACTGTCATAATTCAACATCATTATTATTACTGTTAAAAATCATAACCATTAATCATAATTTTTTACATCATTTATTTCTGCAATAGAGCAGCAGTTTTCAATGCTCTGTATTTTACAAATCGTTTATTCCTGCAATGGAGGGACTGTTTTTAAAGATCTTTTAAACCACTGTGTTTTACTCATGACTTTTTGCTGCAATGGAGCAGATGTTTTCTTAATTTATTTAACCACTATATTTTACTCATTATAGTTGCTTACTGATGATTAACTTGGCAGACAAGCTTACTTGTATAGTCTTATTATTTAGAATGGATTTTCATACAAGACAAGGTAAGAACCATTTGTTAGTGTAATTGATGTAGGTTAAGTTTCCTCCATTGTAATGAATGCTATAATGTTTTCATAGACTATAATGAAAAACTCCACACAGCTTCTCAGCACACAGCTTTGAAACTTTGGGCTGCCGGTTATTCAGATTTTTCACCTATCTCTTCACCTGGACAGGAGTGAAGGTTGTTGTCCTGCTAAAGTACTATAAAAGATCTGTGCCCCAAAACAAATAATATGGAACAAAACACAAACTTACCTGTCAGAAGTATTGCTGGCATCCTTGACGTCTCCAGCTACATCATCAGTGCACTCTGAAATGAGATCAATAAGCATTTAGACACACACACACTCCATTCATCATGAACTTCTGATACAAAATAAACTACCAGATTCACAGCAACAGTGTACACTATATGGCCAAAGAGATTATTGGAGTATTTTTGTGAGGATTTGATTGCATTCAGCTACAAGAGCTTTAGTTGGTGAAGTCAGGAAGTAGGATGATCCCTCACGCCTTTCATCAGGCAGTGCCAATAGGTTCATGTCTGTTTCTCTGCTCTCTATCAAAGTCTAGTCCTATTCTATTGGCAATACTTCAATATGAATTACAAAGGTGTATATATGACTCTGTAATGGCCCTCATGCTCAGCTCATAAACAACTTTAAGGACCTATATGGATTTGGTAGCGATGTTAACCATGGACTCACACAATGTACATGAGATTTTAAGCCCCTTACCCTTCTTGGGCTGGTGCTCCATCATCTTGCTCCTCAGCTCAGTTCACTGCAAGAGAAAAAAACAATTAGACATTCTGATCCCAAACCATCACCATTAATCAATCAATTTATTCTTATTCTTCTTCTTTCGGCTACTCCCTTTAGGGGTCGCTACGGCAGATCATCATGTTTATGATCCGCATTATAGTTTTGGCACAAGTATTACGCCGGATGCCCTTCCTGACACAACCCTCACCATTTATCCGTGCTTGGGACCGGCACCCGAAGTGCACAAACTACACCCCTAATGGCAAACTGAAACTATCACCATAACACTGTAGTGGGGTACCCAAACTTTCGACCAGAACGTGTAGGGTACCCAAACTTTCGACCAGAACGTGTAGGGTACCCAAACTTTTGACCTACCTGTGGGGTATCCAAACTTTCGCCCTACGTGTGGGCTAATACAATCTCACAAATAAATGGTTCTTGGTTCTAGATAATAAGGATATAGATATTATCATGTAGAACCCGTTCTCTAGAGGAGGTGGTAATTATATTAATGTCAGACTAAGAATAACAAGTGCTCTCTTCAACAGCTGAATTTAAACAGAGGCAGTGAGGCATATATATATACAAAGACTGTGATGTCATCAGTCTTACACATTACTTCTGTGATGTCATTGACATCACAACAGTGTTGCTATGGTATAGGAGTTGATTGCTAAGGTGTTCCTATGGTGTAGGACTTGGTTGTTAAGGTGCTGCTATGGTATAGGAGGTGGTTGCTAAGGTGCTACTATGGTATAGGAGGTGGTTGCTAAGGAGCTGCTATGGTATAGGAGGTGGTTGTTCAGGTGCTGCTATGGTACATGAGGTGGTTGCTAAGGTGCTGATATAGTATAGGAGGTGGTTGCTAAGGAGCTGCTATGGTATAGGAAGTGGTTGTTAAGGTGTTGCTATGGTATAGGAGTTGGTTGCTATGGTGTTGCTATGGCATTCAGCAGTTTTCTTTACATTAGTGTGATTGCAGTAAAGGCAACTGAGCTAAAATGAACCTTTTTATGCACTTTTTGGGCTTGAATGGAAGCAGGTTTATTGAAGGGTATAATTATTACTAGTTAATTGGTTTATTGCTGTTTTATATTTTTAAATTTAAAAGACAACAGGTATGTCTTTTATGGATGTAAACAAATGTTCTTCCTCCCACCTTTGCAGAAAGCTCCTGTTTACTTTTAACTGTTTCTGCAGAAACACAGAGTCAGTAGTAATATTAGGTTGCTATGGCTACTGTCAGCACAGGAGAGGCTGTGTATTGGTCTTGGCCTGATTGATGCACTGAAACACCAGCAGAGCATTCTGGGATTTCGCCCTGGAGCATTCTGGGATTTGTAGTAGTCGTGCAAAAGTTTGGGTACCCCACCTGATTCACATCAGTGAATCACAGGATGAGATTACAGAGCAAATTAACTTTATCATTAATATTAGTAGCGTTATAAGTGTTCATATTAGTTCTTAATGGAACTTCTTAATTAGGTCCAGTTCACACAAGGACTGGATTAAAGTTTGTGAAAGTTGATACAGAAAACCGTTAAAATATTATGTTCTGGTTTCTCTGATTTTATTGATAAAGCTGATTATTTATTAGTATTACTGTTATAATGACTTTTATAATCACCAGTATTTTGAAATGTATTTTATTGACAGTATTTACAAAATAACAAAACAAGTCCATTAATTAGCAACATTTCCTTCTGGTGTGCTTATTTCTTCCTTCTCTTAGTAGGACGTTCATCCATTGAGTCCGCGTTCCTCTTCCTGTGCTCCAGATACACCACTGGAGGGGACATGGTGAACAGAGGCACAGGCTTCTTGTCTAAGGGGCTACGGCTTCAGGTATCGCTGAGGAATACACCATGGTGTGTTGTGGAGGAGGAGACAGAGGAGGAGCAGGTTGACCTGGGACCTGGTGAGTGACCACAGGTCTCATGGCAGCAGGGAGTGTGTTGCAGAGAAGGCTCTGCTGGTGGCAGTTGGGAGGTCCCTTCTTGTACCCAGTCTGACTCATGAACCTGCCCACAGCCTGAAAGTGGAAACAGCCAAATATTTACAACTTGAACTTTACAAAAATAATAAAAAGAGTCCGTCTTAATAGGTTTGATAGTCTAGTAGCTTTACAGCTTTGAGATACTGTATGTTAAAATGAAATAAAGTACGTGATCTAATGAATATTAAATTATACTACTTATACATTCCATTCAACTTATGCATGCTCCTGGGCAGCATGTGCTGTTTAACTAGGCATCTGCCTTAATAATTATTAATAAAACCCTGAGAGTCTGCTGAAGCTATCTTTAGCCTAATGGGTCGTCTTATAAAAAACGATTTCGCTGGATGGCTTTAAATTATTGCAACTTGTGATGTAGCAGTTGAATGTGTAAATAATTAGTTGCATTATGATGGTGTGCTCCATCAAGTGCTGTTAGTAATTCAGATTACCCAAAAATCTCTGTGCAGACCGGCAATCAAGGCATAAACACACTGCAATGCATTGTATATTTGAATAATTCTGAAATCAAAAATGATTGTTCATCTTGCTTGTCTTTAAATCATATTTAAATCATAAATCATGATTGCAGTATCAAATTAGAGCTTGTAGGTATTGTCAAATAAAGTTCACACTTATTTGCAAATAGATTTATGAAGCACCTGTATTTGTATGTAAAGCATCTGATGGGTGAAAGTTTCCGTTAAAGGAATTTGATAAGCAAATGTACCATTTAAGGGGTTAATTGTACCAAAATTCAGTACTAGATAATAATATTGTAAGATAAATGGTGGACTTGTCACCCGTGAATTTTTGCCCAAATACAAAATATGTAACTGTGTGGGTCTAACACTAATCATTTAGAAATCATTTTCAGAATCCTTAAGTTTTAGTGAAATTGCTCAGAATGAACTGTTAGAAACATGTAGACTCTGACTGCCACTCACAGATATGTGATATTGGATAATTTTATCAATAATTAAATAAGCAAATGTAGTTTTTTGTCTCATTTGTCTAATTTTTTTTTATCCACTTTCAGATCCTTAGAACAGAAATATAGAACAATGTAAAGGTTTCTGATTTTCAAGCACCGCTGTATGCAGTATAGTATATAGTATAGTTTTTCTTTCAGTATAATTTACTCAAGTACAGATTGTGCACATTCTTATGAGAATGAGACATCTTTACTTCTATCTGTTTTGGCTCAGTCTTCATCCCCTCATTTGGTGGGCAGCCGCTCTTTATCACAATCAAATCCATGTCATTTAAAGTGCCCTGAAATGAGATCGACTGCTTAGATAAGTTGATTAAAGGTGAAAAATATGCCAAGCTTGTTAAATTGACCAGCAAGTGCTTTAAATCTCTATTACACTCCCCAGATGATATTTATGATCGGAGTCAGAATTGACTATTGATCGTCTTTGACCCCTTTTACCAACATTAGCCATTTCCTGTATTTCTGGAGTTTAAATTCTCACTTTGATGTTTACATCGAGTGATGTCTTGTATGTACCTGAACAAGGGTTTGAGGGGTGAAGCTGACATTGAAGGTCGGTGGACGGGATGGTTAATAATTTGTCTTTAAGCAGAGTAGTGCAATCTGGAAGTCATATAGCCAAACAAATCTGGAAAAAAATTATAGAGGTCCAAAAATAAAAGCATATGTGTAGACGTGGAGCAATGAAGGTTGGGGAGCTGGAAGGTCTCAGTGTTTGCTCATAGAGATGGCTGTGTTGGTTTCCTGTGTTGGTCTGTTGGCCAAACTCATGTGTCAATGCTTGTGTCATCTGTTTGTTTATGCCCCAGAATGTATTTACAGATCGGGCCCAGACAGGGAGGCAAGCAACACTTATTGTCTGTTCAATTTGGAACCAAGATGAAGACAAACATTGCAAGAGTGCATTTTTGGCCAGCATTCTGCTCGCTCACTGCTCTCCCTCTCCCCCTTGCTGTTACCCAGCTCTGTCTCTACACACACACGTTGCTCAGGGATCTGGGGGCTCAAGGCAGATTCTCGGTCAAAGAGAGATGATGGCTGCTTTCAGTCAGACTGGAATTATTTTTAGCCAAGAAAGAAACATGCAATTAACTGAGTGGGAAGGATCATTATGTGTTTATATGCATCATGAAGAAGAAGTTCTTTGGTTTCTTAGCATGTGGCCTTTGCATGTTCTCTGCCTTGAAGGCTTAGCCATGTTTTCATCCTCATAGGGCCGGGACATGACACTCACACACTTAAACAGAAACATGTGTGAGACTTTATTAAGCCCAGCAATGAAAATTGATGAAGTTTGTTTTTGGCAAAACATAGTGTCTGCGAGTCGGGAAAAGGCCTAAAGAATGCAGTTTTGCAAGAGCAGTGAAAGAGTGCGGTCTCAACTGTTGCCCTCGTTGCTTAAATCAAAACTCAACTCTGGAGAAAGACTGGATTTATAAATAAATTCTGATGAAAATGTAGTTAGTACCAATATTACACCTTCTTCACACCGTCAGATGAGATTGTCAGGGAACAAAATAATGCATTTCCATCAAAATCACAAGGAAAGCACAGGAGATAGATTTTCCACTGTATCCCAGTCCGTGTTAGTGTTTCCAGCCAGCAGAGTTCAGCACAGTGCCTGTGAACATGGTGTTAAGATTGCTGACTGAGCCCCCCTGTGCCCCCTAGTGCCCAAGTCATGCCATTATTCCTCACACATGTGTTCATTTAAGGCAGAAACTTGTAAAAGTGCAAACGCTTATATGAGTCTTTATCTTTCCCCAGAGGTTCAGAGGTACAGTAAGAATGCAGTCCAGACCATCACTTTGTGTGATAGACCAGATGGTGTTTTTCTGAGACATAACTGAGTTGCCCGAGTATTGCCCCTGGTGTTCTAACTCTAATTTACCTTCCTTTTGGTTTGGTGAAGCGTATGATTTATTGAGTGCCAGCAATAGCACCTGTCTGATGTGTCTCTGTGTCTCTCAGGCACCAAACACAAAACCATTCTGGAGGCCAGGAGTGGGCTGGGCCCCATTAAAGCATACCCCCGTCTGGGCCCCAAGCCCAGTGGGGAGCAGGGAGGTGGGGCAACGGATCCCAACACTCAGGAACGCACCTTCCACTGTGAGATCTGCAACGTGCGGGTCAATTCGGAACTGCAGCTCAAACAGGTGAAGAATAATATGCGTATCAGTGGAAAAGTGCAGGAGTTCTCATAAAACATCCTTTACTGAAATGGAAATACACTCATCACCAAAAAATTGTTGCCCCCAGAAAGAAGTGTTGGACTGCAATGCTATTTGGTTATCAGAAACAATAATGATTCAAAATGGGCAATATTTATTCAGCTACACATACAGAAGTAGTGTCTCTCAGTATGACGTCGGGTGCCATAATCCACCCCATGCAGGTACATGGTGCACAATACTTTGATTAAAACCATCCCATGTCCCAAGGCAACCCCTATAGAACGCTACTTCTCAAATTTTTTACTTTTCTCTGAGTACTACAATTGTAAATGAGGTACACTGTACAAGTGAAGTACAAGATCCTTAAGGAACTTTTGGAGGTTCTTCAAATTGAAACTGTGGTGGAACCTTTTAAGATGTTTCAAGGAACCTTCAATAAAAGCACAAGGGTTTCTTGAAGGTTCACTGGAAGAACCTCCAAAAATTCTTCTAAGATCATGAAGTTTTAAAGGATGCACAACAAGATTACCTTATATAGTCAGTCAGGAACAGTGAAAAGGCCCATCCTTGCTTGAATCATTCACATCTCAGGACGTCCAACCTACCAACTTTCATTCCTTTCCGTTGACTCTTTCTTAACGCAACTATTTTTGATGGAGTGTATTTTAAATGAACACACAAAATGAATGAAATTGAGTTGCTGTAAAATGTGAAATTGTGTGAAATTAATTGCATGCATCACATCAGTTCGGACTGATCTCTGAAGTGAGCAGCTCCGAAGATGTTTAGCTTTAAAAGCAAAGTTACATCCAAAACTGACTATGATGACTGCTTCTGTGTATGTGTGTCTGCAGCACATATCAAGTCGAAGGCATCGGGATGGAGTGGCAGGGAAGCCCAACCCGCTCCTAAGCCGACACAAAAAGCACAGGGGAGCAGACCTCACGGTAAATCACCTAAATGAAAAATATAAATATAAGCCACTTTACACTGATTAGAAAAGATCAGCCAAGACATGATTGGATCCTTAAACTTACTTCATTAGTTTGGAAAGGTGCAGCCTGGCATGGGGGCCAGTTGGTTTTACCCTTCTAGCCCACTCTTGTGCAGTTTGGAGCTGTGTGTGAAGTGGTCATTATAAGACTCCTCCAAGTCTGAGTGCATGGATTATATGTTCCCTCCATTGAGGGGGTGTAGACCTAACCCAAGTTGAGAAGTCTAACTCTGGTCCTTGTTCACCAGTAGACTAGGTGCAGTGGCTGGCCTGGTCTGTAGAGTTAAAGCGAGAGCTAATCCATAAAGTACAGCTCTCGATTTACAAAGAGAGAGAGGCTGTGAGTAGAGCTGCTTCTCTTTTTGATTTAGAGGGGTCAGCTGAAGAGGTTCAGGAAGTTACTGTTGGAGGTGTACCAGGCATAAGCAACTGGGAGGAGACACAGTGGATGACCCAGTACTTGCTGGTGGGATTATACTGTATGTGCCCACCTTGAAGATCCCCCAGAAGGAGCTGGTAGAACTTACTCGGGACAGTGGGCCTTGGCTTCTGTGTGTGCCTTGTCTGCACAGTGCTGATCAGTGGAGCATAGGTTTCCATTACTTGTTAGTTACATCAGCCCGTAGCTCCCAGTGCACAGCTGTAGAAGGAAATTTCACACCCAATCATGTTTGGATATAATTGTGTATTTTCCAGGAGCCTTTTGAAGATTTGCAATAGGTTTAAAACAGGACTTTGTCTCTTTATCTATCTAATGGTCAACTGGATCTATTAGCAAATAGGTCAGTGCACTGAACGAGCAGAGATGGCAGTGGTCAGGTTTATTGGTGGCGACTGTTAATTGTCGTAGAACGTTCAGCTCTGCCATGTAACTCAATCAGTTTCACTCTCTATCTCTTTTCCAGGATCTCACCAAAGCACTGGGTGCCGGCCTCCTGCCTAGTCCTCTAGCTGTTGCTGCAGCGATGGCAGCCGCTGCTTCCTCCAATCCGCTGGCTCTCCGTGCCGCAGCTCCTGCCCCCCACCCGCATCATCATCTCCTGCAGGGCCCTCCCCTTAGCCATGCCATCCTGAGACCGGCCCCTGGGCCCATCCGCACTTCACATGGGCCAATCCTCTTCTCCCCCTACTGACATGCCCCCACCCCCAACCTACAGCCAGTCAGGAGCAACACCTCCAAAAGCACACTGTGAAGAAATAAATAATAATAATAAAAAAATATATATATATAATAATAATAATAATAACAACAACAATAGTAAACCACAGAGATAACTCATCCACCTACTTCTCAATTCTAAAAAAGAACAAGCTAAAGTGAGGAAGAAAGAAGGGAAAAGAAGACTTGACAGGAGCTCTACCCCTCCTCTCTCCCCTTGCCCTGTCCCTCCACCTTAGGAGGGAAGTGACTGAGTGAATTAGGGAATAGTAAAATGGAGAGATTTGGTAAATACTACTTTCTTCAGCTCTGCTGTACATCATTGTCTACCCTTCCCTTCTTTTCACACGTACACTGTGAGATAGAAGCTGTCACGTAGGAACTGGTCACACTGCTGGTGAGTTCTGAAGGTTTAATACAGACATTAGCAAGCATAGACACACATAAAGAATAAAGACTACTGCTAACTGTTTCTG
>CM067519.1:44474-74474 GCA_034509495.1 Acestrorhynchus altus
AGTATAAAGCAGTGTAAAGCATTATGAACCAGTATAATGCAGTATGAACCAGTGTGAAGGAGTATAAAGCAGTGTAAAGCATTATGAACCAGTATAAAGCAGTGTAAAGCATTATGAACCAGTATAAAGCATTATGAACCAATATAAAGCAGTGTAAAGCATTATGAACCAGTATAAGGAAGTATGAAGAAGTGTAAGGCAGTATAAAGCAGTATGAACCAGTTTGACACAGTATGAACCAGTTTAACGCAGTATGAACAAGAATAAAGCATTGTAAAGCAGTTTGAACCAGTATGAACCTGTGTAAAGCAGGAGCTGCTGGGGCTTTAACACTGGGATCTGGTGTCTCACAGAAACTGCCCGAGGCCAACCCTGTTCGGATGGAGGAGAGCCAGAGAAGAAACGCGCTGATGATGCAGGTTCTGAAAGAAGCCGCTGATACGGATCAGAACATCACCCGAACCTTCGGGAAGCAGAAATGAAGGAGGAGGTTCTTCATCGAAACACAAAAGAACTTTATCAAAAGTCCTTTATTTGAGACAGTCCTGCAAACGGTGTGTGTGTGTGGGGGGGGGGGGGGGGGTCTGATGGTCTGGTGGGGATCTGTCAGCAGAACCTCTGTGGAACCGGTTTGTTATTAAATCCTGAACATGCCTGTAAATCTCTTATTGTTATAAATGATTAATATTTATTAAAATCTGAATCAAATATGGCTGTGATTGTCATGTGGAGCCGCACCGCCATAATAAACCCCACTATCCGTTTATTTATTTATATTCATTTCATTTTGGTATTAAAAACTGCGCAAACTGCGCGCAGTGATGACGCCCTTTTGCGCGCGGACAAGCGCTTCCGGTTTAGAGGTCAGCGCGAGCTGCTCTTCACCTTAAATAAATGAACTCCGATCAAAACTCCTTCAACAGCGTCTCAGCGCGGTGAGACTACACAGCTTTCATATTCTCCCCCTCGCTGTCCCTCCGTCTGTCTTTGTCCCTTCGTCCCTCTCTCTCTCTCGCTGTCCTCTCTGTCTCTCTCTGTGTCTCTGTCAGTCTGCTTATAAACAGCATCATATCAACTCATCAGAAATGTACAATTAATCATTACTGTAGACGTATAATAACCCTTCTGTAAAGCCAATCACTAAATTTACTACACGCTCATACACACACACAGTGTGTTGCCTCCTTATATATTCTATTTCAATCATAATGGATCATCAATATCCTAAATATCAGTGTCTATCATAACTCCAGCACTTCAGTCTGCTCTGCTCTGAGCCTGTATTATCTCAACATTACGACCTGCTGACCGGTTGTCCGGCACTTTCCCGCTCATGCTGGCTACTCCTCTCCCTGCTGTCACAGAGGACATGGAGGCCTCAGCAGACCTTCCAGTGAACATGTCTGTGAATTGAGCACATTTTGCAGCATCTACAATGACCTTCTTCCATCTCTTAAACATCTGCATAAAGTTCTCTGCCGTACTTTCTTTCACTTTGGTTTCGGACTATATGCTGATTGGTTCAGTCCACAGTATATATTGAAGACAGACTTGTGGGCCGGTTTGTTAGGTCAAAAAACTCTTAACAGCATTTGGCCAGTGAGGACTGTTGACCCACCTGGAAAATACCTGGTATGTCAGATTACCAGTCCAGCTGTGCACTGCATAAAATACTGTACCACTACACTGGCCACTTCATTAGAAACGGCTGCATTCAGGCTCGGGCTGCTGTGTTGATGTAGGTGTTGTGTTTACAGGTTTGGCCACTTTATTGGAAATTGAGAGGCAAGCGTTCAGGGGGGCAATTAAGATCCCTGACGGATTACAGCCCCCCCCAATGTCCACTTCTCCTCCTCCACCCACTCCGGTCTTCACGAGACCAGATCGGTTTAAGACCTGTTGGAGCTGTCGGCTCCTCTCTGGTTCTGCTCTGCTGTTCTCCGCTGGGTTTGTGTACAGCGCCGCCCGCAGGGTGATGCGGCAGGGTGGCCCCACATCGATGGGGACAGTGGCTCAGATAGTCTTCGCTTCAGGTCAGAGCAGTGTTTTTATCAGAGATGGGTAATCCAGTGAATTAAAAGTCCACCCATGGATTTTGATTAAACATCTGGCCCTGAAATTTTGTACTGGACCTGGATGACCCACCTCTGCTCTTTATTAACCTGCGTCAGTGACCGATCTGATGCTGAAGGTGATTGATGCTGTGGTTCTTCTGCAGGTCTTGCTGCGTGGGGTCTGGTGATCATCACAGATCCGGGTGGAAAAACCCCCAACGAAAAAACAGACACGTGAAGGAGGATGATTCTGGGAATGTTTGATTTTATGGACAATAAAAGCAACTGTAAAAGTCACAGATTCCATGTTTCATTCTTGTTCTGATATTAATGTCTCAAACATATTTAAACATCTGGACATCTGCTCTTCATTCTAACTATCCTGACAGATGGAGGTGATTTAACTAAACACATACAACTGAAGAAATGTCTTGAAACGTTTATAATTCTTCTTGTGAGGAAAATGTTAGAAAACATGACTTAAAATGCCTAAAATTGGACTCGATAATTTCAGTGAATTTCACTATGGTACGATAAACAGGGCTTTATCTCCTAACCTTTCTGATACACGACCTTCTAAATCATTCCAGTCTCCATCAAGAAAAAGGAAACATTGATTCCACTCCTACACAGAGAACTGTGGGTTACTGAGGGCTGTAAAATAATAATGATAATAATCGACGTCAGGTTCATTTCCTCACACTTTAACAAATCATGTGAATTAATTATTACACAAATAATTCATACTAATAATTATTAATGATCACAGGAAGGACACTTATCTGCATTTATAAACCATTTGGTTTAAACCAGTTTGTTTGTAATTTAATATCACAATAATAATTTGAACTATTCTAATTCTATTTGAATGAATTATCCTCTCAGTCTGAAGCAGATTTATTAGCTCACAGCTTTATTGATTAATTTATTGATTCACAGTAAAGATGAAAAACGGTTGTTTACTCGCCAGCAGCTCCTGAACGCTGATTGGTTCCCTGCTCCTTAACGCTGATTGGTTCCCGGGTCCGGGCGGAAGTGGGGGAGATATGGCGGCGTCCTTCAGGGTCGTGGTTCTGGGAGGATTCGGCCGCAGAATCACAATCAGAACTGCAGTTCGGTTCGTGGCGAACAGCGGAGCGGCTGTGAGTGATATGACTGTTTACTGTGTTTCTGTTCCACCTTAAATCGAGCTGAAACAGAAGCTCTTAAGGTCGTACAGAGAGTATCAACAGTAATAAGAGGAGCAGCTCGACTCGGACTCACTGACAGACCGTCTGTCTCACAGACTCAGACTCACAGACTCAGACTGTCAGACTGTCTGTCTCACAGACTCAGACAGACTGTCTGTCTCACAGACTCAGACTCTCTGTAATGAGTGAAATTTGAGCTTTAAATGATTCCTCTGCTGAAGCTCTGAGCAGATCTTCAGAACCTGTTAGATTAGATCTCTGGGGAGGGTTCTCTCAGGGAAGTTAAGGTTCCAAGAAGCAGCATCAGTTCAGTACAGAAAGAGAACATTTAGTAAAGAAACACTTTATAAATATAAAGATTATAATATAGAGACTATTACCATATACACTGTAGATAAATTGTGCATGAAAGAAGAGTCCTGGAGGAGGAGGAGGGGACTGACCATTATTATTGCACTTTTAAACTGTTTATTAAGTCCGGTTTTGTTGTGGTGGTCGGGTTGCAGGTTACTGGTTAGTTCCTGCTCGTTCCCATCCTCTGTCCTCCTGTTAGCACTCCTCCCCCCCAGAGAGGAGGTGTACAGTCTGATGGCGTGTGGGACAGTAGAGTTTTTAAGTCTATTGGTCCTGCACTGGCTCAGTGTGTCTGTTTCTCAGGCTGATCTCAGTGGAGGAGGACAAGGATGGATTCAGGAATCTACACAGGAGTATAAATTTGTGGAGAGGCTCATCCCCCCAACGCGGGTCCCCGTACCACCAGAACACAAAGGGCCCACTCCGTCAGGATGGACCCCTGCATCAGGTGCAGTACTACGGCCAGGTTCACCAGGCTGTTCTTCTTAATGCTGCTCTCATGCTGGGAGGTTTACCAGAGAGGACGACAGTATTGATGTCCACATTTCTCCCTTCACACAGACACGCCTCCTGCTCTGCCATACATGATCCGACGCTCCAGAATGCACAATGTTCCCGTCTACTCTGATGTCAAACATGGAAACCAGAAGAGCACTCTCGTACGGAAGGTGGAAGGGGACATCTGGGTGAGTTTAGTCTTTATCCCTCACAGTCAATTACTCTGATTCTTTAACACTCATCTACACTGTGTCTAAACACTTCTGAAAACCTCTTCTGATTCAGCATTCAGCTACTTTAAGCTGCACTCATTGCTGACACAAATGTGCAAATGCACACAGCTTATCTAGTCCCTGTACAGGAGTTTTAGTACTAGTACCAATAGAATAGGACTCTGTGGAGCAGATAAACAAACATGACTTGTCTCCATGTCTAATAGCAGATGTGGACTAGAGGGTATAAAGACCTCCAGCATTGAGCTGTGGAGCAGTGGAACTGTGTTCTCTGGAATGATGGAGCACCATACACTACTTTTGGGATGAGGTGGAGATGAGGTGGGATGGTGATCATACAACATTCCGACCTCATTAACACTCTTGTAGCTGAATGCAATCAGATCCTCACAGCAATGCTCCAGAATCTAGTAGGAAGTCTTCTGTGGACAGAAGAAACAGAAGCAGGATAAAATCGTGTGTGTGTTGCAGGCTCTGAACGCAGATGTGAAGCGGTATCTGCAGCAGCTGACCGGAGCAGAGCCGGCCACGCAGGTTAATGAAGTGTGTGGGAGCATCCGGATCAAAGGGCAGTTTGATGCAGAACTGAAGGAGTGGCTGGTGAAACTCGGATTCTGAAGCGGTGTTTCGGTTCATTGATCAGTTTATTGATCGATTGAGCCGGTCGGTTTATCGATGGGTTCATTGATCATATGCTTTTGTATTTCTTCTCTGAAGTGTAAATAAATAAACTCAGTAATAAAGCCTGTCCTGCGCTTCTTCATTGAACTCTTATTATGGAATGTCAAACACGTGATCAGTAGTGGAGGCGGGAGTGGTAGAGTTACAGCGCGCGCAGGCGCTGTGGATGCGCGTCATCAGTAGGCGACCGGCGGGATCCGGAGCAGCGCGGGAACCACTTCCTCTGTTTACAGCCGCTTCCAGCCGCTTCCACCGGCCGTGCCTGAGGTGGAACAACACTGTAACACAATACTAACAAGCCGCAGTCCGTAGCGGTGACAGAGCCGTCTGTAGCGGTGACAGAGCCGTCCGTAACAGTAACGGTGACAGAGCCGTCTGTAGTGGTGAGAGGCCTGTTGTTTAACTGTTTACTGTCTGTTTAAACTGCTATTGTTACAGAATCAACCACATACTGTTGTTACAGTGTGATGGAGCAGATGATCAGACAGAGACTTCCTGCAAGTATCCAAACGTTACTGACCAATATGACTCCAACGGAGGAAGGACAGAGAGACTGGGCAGAGCCAGAATTGGATCTTGGTACCAGAGACGGGATTTCTCTTCCTTTCCAAGCTTCATCCGAAGCTCAGTTGAGTTCGGCCGGGATGGACATTGCAGCCCCCAGACTCTGCGGAATCTGCTTATCTAAACCTTCCTGCTACACCTGCCCCAGGTGCAATGTCCCATACTGCGGACTTGGTTGCTACCGCTGCCCGGCTCACGCGGCATGCTCAGAGGAGTTCTATAAGGAATGCGTGTCCGAGGAGTTGAAGCACTGCAATGATGCGGGAGAAGGACGGAGTCAGATGCAGGAGATCCTCCTAAGGCTGAGGAGCCGTGCCGCTTTGGGCGGGGGAGTGGAGAACATGCTGAAGGGTCTGGTGGAGGAGAGTGGACAAAGTGTGACAGAGCGGGACCTGGAGACAATGGAGCTGCTGACCAGACTGGCAGAACTGCAGGCCAGTGGAAACGTGGAACATGAGGAGATTGAGGGGATCCTGCAGAAACTGAAGAAGCTGGAAGACGGTGGTCATGGTGAGGAGGAGGAGGAGGAAGAGGATATAGCACGGAAGTTTTCAGGAATGAATATTGATTCTCTGACAGTAGAGGAGCTGTGGAACCTTCTGCCGTCCCAGGACAAGGAGCGGTTTGAGGAGCTGGTGATGGGAGGAGGTATTGCAGGGTTGGTGGAGCTGTGGAGGCCATGGTGGGAAAGACATGAACAGAACACCAGAACATTTATACAGGAGCTACAGTCAGAGCAGGATGAGGTACAAGCGAATGACCAGGATGGAGGAAAGAGCATGATGGGTAAAAATTCAAAAGACGAAACCCAGACAAATGTTCTACAGTCAGTTCAGACAGAACAGCTCTCCCAGCAGGTCAGACAGGGTCTTAAAAAACTCAACAAGTTGTCAAAAACAAGGGGCGGGTCCAACTCTGTTCCATTGATTAGTGCTAAAATCCCACCCCTACACAAAATCTCCTCAAGCCCCTCCCCTCTAGTGCAGTTCAGTGTGGTCAACGCCCTTTATGGTTACGCCTTCTCACTCCGTCTGTTTAACGGCGAGATTTCTGAGTCAGAGCAGGCACTGGACTTTTGCCGGACCACTCTGGAGATTTCAGAGAGTCTGGCACTGGGCCGCGTGTTTTCCTCTGTTCCTGAAGCTCTAGAGGGTGCTGTTATTGCGGTTTCCACAGCTGGACACTCCGACAGAGACGATCCGGACGCTCCAGTCCGAGCCCTAGAGGCCGTGGCTCACATTCTTACGGGCCGAAGTAAAGACGACCCAACGGGCTACTCCCTGTCTGCTCTCTCGCAGCTCCGGGTGGCTCTCAGCACGGCCCGAGCCTCCATCCCAGAGAAGGAGGAGCAGTGGAGGAGGAGCTTTTTTCTGGCGGGAAAGAAGTGCACATTTTTTCAGTCATGGGTGAAGGAGAACGCTGAGGTAGTGCGGAGCTCCGCGAGGCAGGCATGGATAGAGTACAGCCGGAGACGAGCAGATAAAGAGACGCTGGACAGGGATAAGAAAGTCGTGGAGGAGGGCTGGAGGAAGGGAAGAGGGAAAACACTGATAGAGGAGATTTGAGTGATCTAATAAAATCATTTTCTGCTCTTCGGTTTCCTTCGTCTCTCAAATTGCAGAATCATCAGAAATACATTTTTACAGAATATTGAGAGCTGAGCCGGTACTGTCTCGGGGGGACTGTTCCAGCCCGTGTTCTGCCCTCTGACGTGGATCAGCAGAAACTCCTCAAACCTGCATCACTGTCTCCTCTTAATACAGAACTGATATCATAAGGAACGTCAGAGTGTATGAATTAAAGGGACACGCAGTGGACATGAATTATGACTGGTTAAAGCAGAAGTAAGTGAGCCAGTCAGAAACGTATTTCTCTCCGAGGTGAACAAGTAAAAAAATACATGAACGGCTGAAGTTATTTATTTTTTTTGTAAAATAAGATGTGTGGACTGTAGCTGTATAAAAGAGTTCATGTACAGATTAAACACTGATATTTCATATTTTACTTTGATGAGCCAGAAGCAGAGCTTACGTCACAAATCCCATCAGTTCGACTTCATGTTCTTGTGCTTCCTGGTGGGAAACCGATGCCACCACATTTTTTTAGATCAATTGTTAAACAGTTCCACTGGACTATGAACCACGTCTGAGCTGTGAAATACCAAGTTGTGTTGCTTTTAATTATGATGTTTCCACAAGACAATCTGATCAAGACTCTTTGGAGCAGGTGCGTCCTAATAAACACACCTCGTCTTCGTAAGATGATGGAAAAACATTATTAGATGATTTCATCTTTTTCATCAGCAGGTTAAGACTCTGTTGGTCAGTTCTAATCAGCAGATCTATTTATATTTATATTTAACTCCACTTCAGTCAAAACGATCCGAGTTCAGAATTTAAAACTTGGTTTCATAATCAGGAGATATCCGTTCTATCAGCAAGATTACACACGATAAACTGTCCACAGCGAGACGTACGCTTGTATAATGTTTTTTAAATTATTTAGAAGTTTTGAAAGTTCTGAGTTCAGCTGCTGATTTTAAAAGTGGAAAGTGTTTGTATACAGTTCTCAGAATTGGTCCATATGATGGAAAGAACCGGGCCTGAGAACCAGTATTATACCACAAGTTCTCAGTTTGGTTTCTGAAGTAGCTCTGCTCCAGCATTCCCAGGTCCCGTCGGTGAGGTAGGGACGATGCTGGACTCTCCAGCCGCTCGGTAGATGGACGAGGTGTCGGTGGGCTGTCTGGTAGTGGTCAGTAGATGAGGGGAATGATTCTGTAGGGAACCCGTCTGCAGTAGGTGTCCCAGGCCAGGCCGTATTTGGCTCTGCACTGCCGCTCATCTCGCGCCTCCCGATGGATGAGCAGGACAGAGAAATAAATTACGTAGAAATATGGAAGAATGTGGGAGAAACCTGCAGAAAGAACCAGATACATTTGCATAAGAGGGATGACCTGGGATGACCTGGCCTACAGCGAATACTCTGCGTGGTTCTGTATAAACCCTGACCGCTGCAGTCAGCACTCATCCAAGAACCTTTTTCATTTCAAGTGTAAATGAATCCTCACCGCAGGGCAGTGACCAGGCCAGTGCCATCAGGATATCTCCCAGGTAGTTCGGGTGTCTGACGAAACCCCACCAGCCAGACACTAACAGACGCTTTCCTGTAGCCGTGGCGATCGTCTCCAAATCTGTAAACAGGAGCAGAAAAGGACGAGATAAAAATCTATTTCAGAACCACATAAGAACAGTCTTTATTCTCTTGATTTTTATCCCCTACAAAACGTTTCAGAGGTCGCCTTAATGAAATCAAACCAGATAGAACCGGGTCAGAAACAGGCCGGTGTTTCAAAAAATTCTACACGACCAGCAACACCTGATTCTACTAAATCAGCCAAGCTTCTGTTTGGCTGGAATGAAAACCTGATTTCTGACCCGGTTCGACACCCCTGTATTAAAAAGTACAGACTGGAGGCGTCTCTACTCACGTGCAACACTTCTATGAGCAGGGTCTCTCCTGAACTGGTTCTTCTGAGAATTAGATTTACGGAAGATGTAATAACCAAGTCCTGAAGCACAACACATTTATCAGGTTCTTACTGGGGTGGAACCCTCATGCTTATTCACATTCACCCGAATGAGAGACCTATTGCTGAGAGGGGTTACCGTTCAGCAGGGCGATCCCAGCTGCGATAGCTGGACTGAGAGTCTGCGGGTGGATGACCAGGAACATGGCCTGCAGGCCATAGGTGAACGGAACCCAGGCTAAATCACCAAATGCCAGCATGAACCCAAACCCATCATGCACGATGTCCATGGTGGTCAGCACAGCCTCCTGAAGAGTCAGAACAATTCCAAATCCCTGAGATGTGCACCCTTATGTTCCTTACAGCTGAAAGAGTGTAAAAAGAGTGAGCACATCCACAATGCGCAACACTCTTAGCCTCCCACCTCGTTCCACAGAGCGTCCGTCACATAGAGCAGCTGGAACCCATTGACCAGCAGCATCGCCAGGGACGGAGCATCCCTGAGCTCCACCTCCTTCATCAGCATCGCCATGTTCAGCACCACCTGATCAGAGGAAACATAATATACACTCATAATACACTACAAACACAGTAACACACAATAACACATTGTCTATATTACTGTGTGCAATACACACACACACACACACACACACACACTGTGAAAACGTTCCTGAACAAAATGCAGAGTGTCTGAGAAGGTACACTCCCAAAACACTACTGGATGCTGACATTCAGACTGTAGTTGATTGAGATCTGTAGAGTTTGGTGTCTGACCTGTGGTCAGATTAGATTTGTCCCACTGTCATAAACATGTCTGCATGGGTTGCTATGGTGATGCAAGCATAGTATCATCAGTAACTATATACCTAAAGTGTCTACGTAGCCTTTGGAACTCTTAGTGGATCTGCACTATCATCGCTCTGGATTTGATGTGGTCATTGTCCAGAGCATCCAGACTAAGACGCATCTACCTGATTTGCTGGCCTAGAGATTAGCCAGTGGATGAGCAGCGCTGCGAGAGCTGATGTGTTTGGTCAGATATTCCTGATCAGGAAAAACAGAGGCTGTATGCTGGGTCGGTTAGACAGATACTGCTCTCGTTAGAGGGCACTGAAAATAAACCTTTATTACATCAGCGTGTCGTACGAATGTGTAAACTGTCCACAGAGCAGCTGGTTGTGTTTAGCACTAGCAGGCTCACTGCACGCCTGCGGTTTATCCTGATCAGGAAAACCGAACCAAACGCTTCAACTCCCACACGCTGCTCATCCACACGCCTTTTCAGTGAGATCGGACTTTACCGAACGGACGCCCGATCACAATCTGTACAAATCCAACTGTAATCACATTCCAAACATTTACAAAAATACTTTAGATTATTAAAGTCAATCTGAATACAATCCAGATATGAACATATGAGCCTTTTCCCACCCGATCCCAGCCCTTCAGGAACTGAACACAAAGCTCACCCAGCCGATCAACCCGGGCCTCAGCTCACAGAAGAACTTCAGATCAAAAGACCCAATTCGAGGGTTCAGCTCGCGACCAATGAAGAAATCATACAGAGGGTTCCCTATAGAACACGCACACACACACATATTTACTTTGAATTTATGGCCCCACCCACAACAGCCAGAATGTGAACAGTGATTCAGAGTCATTTAGAGCAGGTCTAGTGGGTTTGGTGTGAAACGGTCCGTTCTAGATAACCTTCCCCAGTAAGGAGACTGAGGAGGTGAATGGAAGCAGAACCTCTAAAAGCTCCTTACAGAAATATATTAAACCTAACGCTTCTGAATAGACAGTTGTACTGACTTCTGAAAAGATTCTGGATCTGAAACAGGTGGAGGGATACATGCAGGGTGTAGTACAGCAAAACATAATCCCTGTAAAAACTTTTAGTTCAGATTCTCCATTATCTTCTCAACATCAATCTTCCAAATAAAGCTCAGAAACGGGTGTGGTTTTGTAGAGTAAATAAAACTGTTATATATGGGTGCTGTTTTCATGGCAACTGACGCCTGTTTCCGTTCACCTCCAGAACTCCAGAAATCACAGTCTGTACGTTTCTCTACAGTGAAGCAAAATTTCACATCAAAGTACAAAATCACGGTGAATAACCCACTAACACACTCTGAACGAGTTCTTCAGAGCACTGCAGAAAAATGGAGGAGTGCCCCTTGAATCTCCATCTGTTTGAGGGTTAATCTGACCTGTGTTTCCTCCAAGTGCCAGAGCGTGGGCAGGTGCCCAGAAGGAGCGGATGTAGAGGTAGAGGGCCAGCAGGTACGACACGCTGATGGCACACACGGCTAATGGCAGCATCAGATCAAACAGATAAGCGAGGGGCATCCCCAAACTCACACACACACCAAGCAGCACCATCGTCACACACAGTGCCTGGAAACCTGCAGCGTCAGAAACAAAATGCTGTGTTAACCAAAACATTAGTACCATCTGCCTACTGCTAACTTTACACCCACAACAGGTGTCCTGTGGTTTCTGCACCAAGACTAACATTACAGAGGCTCCTTTAAGTCCTGCAAGTTGTGAGGTGGGACCTCCATGAGCATCAGTGAAACCAGCCAGTTCACTGGTTTCCTTCCTTTGAGCACTTTTGGTAGATACTGACCACTGCATACCGGGATCACCACCTCAAGACCTGCCTGATGTTCTGGAGATGTTCTCACCCCGTCGTCTAGTACATCACAGGTTTTTAGAACTGACTGTTATCTCCACCACACGACAGGAGCCACTGTTGGTTTAACACCAACCGCTCACAACTTAAACTCAGCATCAACATAACAGCTGCACCCAGAACATATTGGCTGTCAGGAATGAAACTTGGTGGGGTGTTTTGACAACGATCAAAGTTTCACACTTGGCTGATCATGTGACGTTAGCAAGGACCTGACTGACAGTATAGGTTTGTCCCGTTTGACAGTATAAGTTTGTCCCGTTTTGTCTTATGATGTGAGCATCCTTTGCTAGAGAAATAGCCCTTGTTCGAGTTCGACAGCAGTTGGAAGAGTTCAAGAGAGCTCACGTTTAGGGGTCTGGTAAGCGGGTTGGTCTTTTCAACCTTTGCCGTACCTTTCAGACCTACACGAACGTGTCTGACATGCATGAAGTGACCAAACAGCCATGATTACAGACATTCGGCGAGCAGTGATGTCCTCCACGAGTCATCCTGTTAGTGCCAGCGCTGTTGGCAGACGGCTGCACGCGGAACGTTGTCTTCCTTTGTGAGTGTTGCAGTCCCACACTTCCTTCTGTTTTTGATGAGTAACGTTCAGCGTGGATCAGTTATTTTATATATATATTAAAGAAACTGTGAGATTAGACAGACGAGCAGTGGAATCTGGACTTTAGTCTGATTCGGGTTAAACTGCACAACCAGCAGAACTCGAGGACTCGAGTCCATCTGTACAGCAGTAATGACCGTCATAAACATCTCTAATCAGTCCGCCTTCAGAGTTCAGAGAACAGATCTGTTCACAAGGAAACAGTTCCATACACTGCAATGAAATGGTTCTGCTACATGGACTAAAATATTGGGACACCTGTTCATTCCCTGTTTCTTCTAAAATTAAAGATATTGATCCTGCTTTTGTTGGAGTAACTGTCTCTCCTATCCAGAGAAGACTTTCTACTAGATTCAGGGACAAGAGCATACGTGAGTTCAGGATGCTGGATAAAGTCCACCCCAAATCATCCCAAAAGTTCTGTATGAAACTCCATCGTTCCAGAGAACACAGCTCCACTGCTCCACAGCTCAATGCTGGGGGTCTTTATACCCTCTAGTCCACACCTGCTATCAGACATGGAGACAATAGAGTCATGTGTGTTTATCTGCTCCAGAGAGTCCTATTCTATTGGCAGTACTTCTTTACAGGGACTAGACAATCTGTGTGTATTTGTGCAAATGTTTCAGCAATGGGTGCAACTTAAATTATCTGAATGCTAAATTAGAAGTGTTGTCCACAAACATTTGGACATACAATTATAATAGATGTAATTCGATTAATATAAATGTTACCATTGATGGGATATTTCAGTCTGGATCCATCTCTCAGGACCAACCCCTCCGACACCTGAGAACATAAAACACCTGCTGGGTTAAACCGTGGGCAGCTGCTTTACAACACACAGCATCAGCTGAGCTCACCTTGCCCACAGGCAGCAGGTAGAGGGCGCTCTGTAGGCCGAGCCAGCCAGCGAGGATGACAGCAGCGAGAGGATCCCACAAGAAGGCAGAATGAGGCAGAGGGGGGGGCCACTGCAGCAGAGCGCCGCCTGGAGTCCGACACACACTCAGCAGGTAGAGAACCATCAGGGGGAGGAACACGGGTATACAGGCGGCACCTGCAGAGCAAATCAGAGTCAGAATCAGATCTAGAATAAATGATCAGTGTGGATAATTTCTTCTTATCTACTTTTAGGACTTTTAGCTCAAATATTTGAAATATTAAAAATTATAAAGGGGTCACAAACTTTAGAGCACACCCCCATCCCCTTAAGTGTGTACTTACCTAAAATTCCCCCAAACTCCATCTCTGTGTGTCGGGCTGGTTTGTGTTTGTTGAGCTTCATCCCACTCAGATACACTCCTCACACCTTTACCTGTATTTTGGAGCAGCTGAAGGCAGTAAACACAGACACACAGTGATACACCCACCGACACACAGGTACACAGTGATACACCCACCGACACACAGTGATACACCCACCGACACACAGTGATACACCCACCGACACACGGGTACAGTGATGCACCCACCGACACACGGGTACAGTGATACACCCACTGACACACAGGTACACAGTGATACACCCACCGACACACAGTGATACACCCACCGACACACGGGTACAGTGATGCACCCACCGACACACGGGTACAGTGATACACCCACTGACACACAGGTACACAGTGATACACCCACCGACACACAGTGATACACCCACCGACACACGGGTACAGTGATGCACCCACCGACACACGGGTACAGTGATACACCCACTGACACACAGGTACACAGTGATACACCCACCGACACACAGTGATACACCCACCGACACACGGGTACAGTGATGCACCCACCGACACACGGGTACAGTGATACACCCACTGACACACAGGTACACAGTGATACACCCACCGACACACAGTGATACACCCACCGACACACGGGTACAGTGATGCACCCACCGACACACGGGTACAGTGATACACCCACTGACACACAGGTACACAGTGATACACCCACCGACACACAGTGATACACCCACCGACACACGGGTACAGTGATGCACCCACCGACACACGGGTACAGTGATGCACCCACCGACACACGGGTACAGTGATACACCCACTGACACACAGGTACACAGTGATGCACCCACTGACACACAGGTACACAGTGATGCACCCACTGACACACAGGTACACAGTGATGCACCCACCGACACACAGGTACACAGTGATGCACCCACCGACACACAGGTATGTAGGTAGATCCAGTGTGTATTTATTTCAGCACTGTGATTAAACCGGCTTAATTAGTACAAAGTGAATTGTTTCTCTCACCTGTCTGGAGTTCAGCACTGGTTATACTGGTCTCAGTGATCAGTGGAGTTATTCATCTCAATGCTCCATTAATCCGGTTTAATCAGTGATAATAATCCGGTTTATTACATCTGAGCTGCTCCTGTTCCTCTCTCTGTGGGAAGCGTGCGGGTTAAAGCGCACGAGCATTCGCTGCAGTAACACAGCCAACCAATCAGCGCTCACCGCAGTCATCATAAGAGCGTGGCCATGCAAGCAGCCAGCCAATCAGAAAGGAGAGGACGCGGACGGCCCCGTTGTTGATCTTCTATCCAGCCAATAGCAGCGCAGCCTGGCGCGCGCGATGGGTCGGAAGCCTGAATCCCACGCGCTCCGATCTGATCACTTCTGCCCCCTAGCGTTTAAATAATACAACTGAAAACATCATTCAACGTTTCATTAGAGGTTTAATGTTAACAGTGTTATGATGATCAGATATTAAACATTCATAAAACTCACCAGCAGAGAGACACAGGACTCATTAACAAACAGCAGAAAGGATGGATTAATTACACACACACACACACACACACATGCACAAGAGCATCAGTGGTCAGGATAAGGTTAGGATGTTGGCTGATCACTTCCCCAACTCATCCCAAAAGATTCAGAGAACACACACACTGCTGGTGGGCTTTATACCCCACCTGTGTCATCAATGGGTGCAGCTTAAATTAGCTGCATGCATTCAAAGGGATGTCCACAAACTTTTGGGCAGACAGTGTTATCAGTTTTAAAGGTGCAATGATAGAATAGTTGGAAATGAGCTTCAGCAGCAGATGAACATCTGAAGTTATGATTAAGACTTTATTTCCTTCTGTAAGATTAGAGCAGGTGTGAAGAACTCCATGCAGGTCCTGTAGCGTCTAAAGGCTGTTCTACAGTCCAGCGTTTGAGCCGAACCCGTTCGGGGGGATCAGTGTTTAATCGTAAGTGTCAGGTTTAATGACTTTCTGTGACAAGCTTTGAGGTTCCGCTTCCATTCACCTGCACTGTCTACTAATCGGACTGGGGAAGGTTATCTAGAACAGACCGTTTCACACAGAACCCAAAAAGCTGCTCTGAATGACCTTTCACACCTAAACTCTTTAATTAAGCAGAATTGTTAAAACATTGTTGGAGTTCTCATTTCGGCTGTAGTGTTTACAGTCCTTGTTCAGCCTCTTTCACAGATGACTTCGATGACGCTCTGCTCCATTGGGCTCGGGTCAAGACAACGGTGGGCCGCGCTGCCCACGATCTCGTCCAGCAGGAAGTGTACCAGGTTCTCATCGGACACAAACCGCCACAGGTACATCTGCAGGTAATGGCAGTCCACCTGGATCTGCTGCAGGCCATAGCGTCCAAATGTCCGCAGACGCACGCATTCCAGGAACGTTTTCAGGCTGATCTTAATAATACCGGTGAGGACGGAGACCTGAGGGAGAAAAAATGGACAGAGGGGTAAAGACTGCAGGGTGAACCTTGCCGTCTAGATTCCAGACGATAAGAACAGAAGTACAACATGGGCTGATGTCTCACTGGTCCTCTGTGGTTAAACTACACCTGAAAAACACGTATCTCCAAAATGATGACTTTACAGAGAAGGCAAATGTCATCACCGGATCATAGTGTTAACACTGAGATAACTGGGATCAAATAAAGCAGTCTCATGCTGCGTGGAGAAGGTTCTAGATTAAAACCCTGTTGGGACGGGATTAGTTTTACACGGGACGTGAAGTGATGTAAAACATAAAACTCTGTAAAACATACGACCAAGTTTCACAGGAGAAGAAATCTCAGCGTATAGTATTTACACACCGCTGGACCAAAGGACCAAAGGACCAGAGTTTAGTCCAAACTAAAGACGAGGTCTCGATCTAGAACAACCGAACCATGCTACGATTCATTTGACTTTAACAGCCCAACGAAAAACCCCCTGAACAAACCCCTCCTCACCTTGTTAAACTCCACTGGACTGAAGATGTCGATCCTCTCGGAGAAAAGCTTGTGGATGTTACTGAGCAGGTTAGTGTCCATTGGAGCACTGCACATAGATTGACATCCCATAATGAGCTTCACTCATTTACCCAACCATTAAGTATGTGTTTGTGTGTGTGCGTGTGTGCGTGCACGCTGTACCTGGGTGTGTAACTTGGTGCGTAGCGTATCTGCTGTCTGGAGCTGCTGTAGACGGAGAATGTTCTTTTGCTGGAGTCACTGCTGTGCGCCTTCCTCACACCTTCTTCATACAGCAAGCCAACCTACAACACACACATAACAGACAGAAGTGGGAGGAGTTTCCTGTTTACAGGAGGGTAAATTAAGCAGGTAAACATCTGTTTTGTTGTTTTCTTCATTTACAGTCTGTTATGCTGTATGTGTTGAAATACACTGACGAGTAGACATCATTACCTGTACGTCGATAGACGTCGTATCCTCCACCACCCTTTTCATCACTGCCCGCACGTTACGGGGCTCGATGGTGTTCACCCAGTCTCTGGTCTCCACACTTTTCCTCAGCATCTGAGAGATGATTAAACCCTGTACCTACACACACACACACACACACACACAGAGTCTCACTCACGCAGTCAATGTTAATGTTAACACACAGTGCGTAATGTTTATGGCAGGTTTACAGTACCTTAACGTAGTGGTTAAGCAGTTTCTGGGCTGCTTCTCGGGCTTCTGCACACAGGGCTGTGACCGCAGTCACGGGAGAATGGTGCTGTTAAAACAGGTGGATGAAGAGAAACCGTCAGAACATCAAGGACATGAAAAGCACACCTCAGATTTCTCCCATTAAACCTCAGATCAAGAAGAGCAAGCCCGTACCGGAGCGAGGAACTGCTCATCCGTCAGCGTGAGGATGTAGGAGATTGTGGAGGTTTCGTAGTCCAGACAAAGCCGAGACAGCAGCAGCAGCAGAACCGGCGGAGTGGATCCGCCTCGGTCTCCAGCGCTTTCGCAGAACTGACGAGATGACTGACAGATAAACTTAATGAAACTCACCACCAGCCCTTCTCTCACACCCTGACTGCAGAACTCACCCTGAAACACACACACACACACACACACACACACACACACACACACACACACAGGTCCAGTCTTGTTTGCAGAAAATTAAAGATGCTATATTTTTGTTGCCAAACATTAATAAATGTTTATATTATAAATATTTATAAATTGCCATTTTCAGCAGAATAATTGTGGTTTTCAGATATTCAGTTCATCCCTAAAGTGAATGAAATGTATCATGTAACTGATTAAATGATTAACTTTGATAATATAAAGATTACCCTGAAGTAGGGCTTGTTGGAGAAGGTGATGTCCTTCGTAGTGAAGAGGTGCACTGAGGCCAGTACAGACTTAATCTGATTCAGGATGGAGTTGGACAGTGAGCTCAGCAGCTCTGGGAGGCTGGGTGGAGCTTCTTTACCAGGAGTACAGCCACCTGCGAGTGCACCGCCTCCAACTGCATTTGTCCCGCCCACAGAGAGCCGGGGGGCTGCCAGGGCCTGCCGGACGTCTGTAAGACTGTCCAGGTAGAAGCTCTGTAAGGCAGACAGGTACTGTTTGATTCTTTCTCTCGCTGCCTGAATGACAATCTCAGTGCCTTGACTCGGCACTGCTGACCCAGGAAGGAGCTTAGAAACGGCCAGGAGCCTACGGTGGAACCGGTCCAATGCCCTGACCAATAACGAGTTATCTCCAACCCCCTTCTCCTCCTGGATGCGCCTCTGCACCAGGGAGAAGTACTTGGCCGCTAGAGTGTCCACAAACTTGAGCAGCTTGCTGATGGCCATCTGAGGGATATTTTTAGATGCCAGTTCGCCCTCTTGTGGACGGTTGATGAACAGCTCTTGATAGGAGGCGATGACCAGGCAGAGATTACTCACGAACTCGTTACAGCCCCGATCAATAAACTCCAAAATATCCACCCGGGCAGTGGGAGAGAGAAAATGACTGGACGTGAAGGAATCGGATGGAGATGTGGGATTGCTTGCAGTGTTCGGTTTCTGAGCAGAGCCTCCAGACACCTCTACAACTGCTGAATCTTTAAGCTCCGCCTCCAGGCTCTGGAGGTCCGCCTCTAGCCTAGTTTGGGCATGACTTAGGAATTTATCACAGAGCTCTTCGGCCGGTTCATCCAGCTGCAGCAGCAGCTCCACGCACTCCGACAGCTCTTTAGCACTGGTACCACCGTCCCTAAACACAGACACACACAGAGCAGATTACACACACACAACGTAAAATTAAACGTCACTAATAACTAACCATAACCTTTAAAACAGGAAGCCACCTTAGCCTGTTAAAAAGTCCTGGCACACGTTGACAGTGTGTTTATCCACAAATAAAAAAGATCATTCATTGGATTGAATATGTAAATAATATACTACTGGTCAGAAGTTTTAGAACACCCCTAATGATTTCACAACTCCACAGGCAGTGCTGCTGAGCCAGACCAGCCTGCCTTTCTTATTTTACTACCTTAGCCCTGACCCTCTGACTGCAGGTCCACCCTTCAGACCCGTAGCTCTAGGTCTACTCCTCACAGCTGAAACGGAAACCTGCTGCAGTGTTAAGCTGAACTACAGAGCTGTTGGCTTTCAGAAACTGGTCCGCTGATGCTGTTGTGGGGATGAGTGTCAGACCTGTCCAGTTTCTCCAGTTTAGAGAACTCTGGTGGAGTAGGAAACTGTCCTCTCCACACTTTATTGAAGGTTAATTTTTTCCTCAAAAGGCCAGACATGCTTGGCATTGTGCCATTTGAAAGAGCTGGACTTCATACGATTTCAGATTGAGCTGCTTAAATTTCAATAAAATAAAAAACATTGTGATGCTGTAAAACGTACATCAGTGTATAAACCAAACCATTTACAATGGGCTCAAAAACATCAGCTCCTGCTTTCAGAGTTGAGGTGTCGGATTATGGAAGTCTCCTTCCAGCTTTTCTGCTGTAGCTTTAATATACTCTATACTTGAGCTGTGTCCAAAACTGGGTCCTACTCGCTATATAGTGTTCCACCATTTTAACGCAGTGTGCGAAAACAGTGTCAAATACTCAATGCGGTAACAATCCCACAATGCACTAAAGTACAATGTACAAACAACATACACTACAGGACATGAAATTGTTTGGTTTGAAGATTAATGCGCAGCTTCTTAACAGAAGATGGACATATGTAACACCATCTGCTGTCACACGGCACTGAACTGACCGGCAGCGTCCTCGTATGTTTAATGGTCACTTTATACTCAAACAGTTAAACATCAGGCTATAAAAGGACATGACAGGTCTGAGAACAGAGAAACGGTTTTCACACCTAAACTTCTGCCGTAGCTGCTGGGCGAGACGCTCCATGATGGCATGGCAGTCATCCTGGATGCCCCTGAAGGAAGGCATGTGGCTGTACTGCTGTAAGACGCAGCGCGCCCGCCGATGAGAGCTCACAGCCTGAGCGTACGCCTGCAGCTCCAAACACTTATTCAGCCTCGCCGGCAGCTCGAACAGAAACTGCAGCTTCCGCAGGAGTGTGTGAACGCCTGCACCGAGCAGGGACAGAGGACAGGATATCAGTCGAGGCGTGAATGAGTGAAAAATAGAATGGATATGCGAATCAGTGAGAACGTGGTTCATACCCGACAGTTTGGTGATCTGGGCATGCTGGTCCTGCAGGGTTCCGCTGATCTTCGCACTGAACTCTGTTATGGCGGCCATATTGGCAGACAAACAGTCCATCTCATCCTCCATCTTTTTAAAGTCGTTCTTCATCTTCCTGATCGTATCTGATGACGGTACATTGGTATTTACGTTACGGTGCTGATAAATGTCTGACAAAGAAGTAGATGTGCTTCAGGTAAATTAACGTGATGAACTGACCTGTGGCAGAAATGAATTTATTGTAGTTTTCATACACAAGCGTCTGCATGTCACTGTCCAGAGATCGGATCTGTTTCACCATACAGCTCTCCTGATCCATCAGCTCTGCCAGCGAACACTCTTTCCTCAGCTACAACAAAACCATTAATATTTACACTGATAATACTGGTTAACAAAACGAGCACAGAGGTAGAAT
This sequence comes from Acestrorhynchus altus, assembly GCA_034509495.1. Classification (NCBI taxonomy): domain Eukaryota; kingdom Metazoa; phylum Chordata; class Actinopteri; order Characiformes; family Acestrorhynchidae; genus Acestrorhynchus; species Acestrorhynchus altus. The sequence continues at coordinate 65,254 of CM067519.1, forward strand.
TAGCACAAAGGTTATGTTTAATACAGGCTAAATATGCAGGTTCACTGTCAATAACAGGGTAAATATGGTTTTCCTGTAAATATTCCACTACATATGTTGATTTAATAAAGATAAACATGCAGTTTTATTGAATTTACTGAGGGTTTACTGTCATTACTAAAAATAAAGATATAAAATCAGTTCTGAGGTCAAAGTGTGGATTTAATTAAATATCTGAGGTAAAAATGTGGATTTCATTAAATCACTGACAAAAATGTGGGTTTAATTAAACCTCTGAGGTAAATATTTGGATTTTATTAAACATCTGAGGTAAATATTTGGATTTTATTACATCTCTGAAGTAAATATTTGGATTTTATTAAATCTCTGAGGTAAATATTTGGGTTTAATTCAATATCTGAAGTAAATATTTGGATTTTATTAAAACTCTGAAGTAAATGTTTGGGTTTAATTCAATCTCTGAAGTAAATATTTGGGTTTAATTCAATCTCTGAAGTAAATATTTGGGTTTAATTCAATCTCTGAAGTAAATATTTGGATTTTATTAAAAATCTGAAGTAAATATTTGGGTTTAATTAAATCTCTGCGGTAAATATTTGGATTTTATTAAATCTCTGCGGTAAATATTTGGATTTTATTAAATCTCTGCGGTAAATATTTGGATTTTATATAATAATATTTATCTTTGGGTTTGCTGTAACTGGTTTCTGACGAAAATGCAGAATTAACAGAATGAGTTCAGTAAATGCTGAGGGCTGCTGTACCTTATTGAGGTAAATGTCTGGGTCGAACTGAGCCCCGTTAATGTCGCAGGGTTCGGGTTCGGGTTCGTCCTGCGGGGCTGCGCTGTAATACAGCCGGAGGAGGCGCCGCTTCCGGCCGGGAGAGGAGCTGCCCGCCTCGGCCTCCATCTCACAAACAAAACACACTAACAAACCGGATAATAAACCAGAAACAAACCGGATTATAAACCCGAAAAAAACCGGATTATAAACCCGAAACTCAGCGCAGTTTTCAGCCCGGAAAACCTTCCGTATTAAACCGGAACACCGCACTGTCAGATACCAGCCGCAGGGAAATGGCGTCCACTGTCAAAATAAAAGCCATTACGGCTTTCTAAATTCCAAAATAAAAGTCGAAAATAAAATGTTCCTAATTAAATATTCACATTTTCATTTGAAGCCTTAGATCAAGTAATGTGATGTAGAGTTTAATGACCATTTTATCACATTTTTAACTACTAAAAAAGATCTTAGATCGAATGAGTGTTTTACTGGATTGTCTTCCAAATAAAAGAAAAAGACAGCATTGACAAATGTTGTCAGACATAAGTTTATTTAAATATTGATTGAATGTAACAGTGTAATGATCAGAACAGCAGGGGTTTAGTATAAAGGGATAGTAAAAAGTTAATGATGCATATTGTATGTTCAGTTAATATGACAGTCATTAATATTTAGTAGTGCACATTAAGGTCGGAGAAAGATTAGGAGTCAAAAATGATAAACACAATAAGGACAACTGTTCCAATAATAATTTAAAACAGTTTAAAAGCTCCATTACACAGAAAGAGCAGATGCAGGTATAAAACACACAGGAGTGATGAACAGGTTAATACCAAAGGCACTTATACTGGTCATGACACAACTTCAATTTAACGGCACAAAGTTTCAGATACATTTATTAGCAGGTGCATAAAGATACAATCAGATCTAAGAGTTTGCGAGGTTTGGCACGGTGTGAAGAGTAAAGCAGAACAGCGGCAGAGCTGGGCCTGTAGAGGCATGTCGAGTGTTAAATGACAGAAATAAAGGATTTAAACTGGCTGACTTTCTGACAGTCTATTCTTTCTGACTGTAAACTGTAAATGCTGAACTGCAGTTTAGTTTTAATGGACAGAATCATTCAACATTAAGTCTCACTGTGATCAATGTTCGCTTGTGTAAATGATCAGATTCCTCCTCTGTTACTAAGAACACTGAAGAGCAGCTGCACTGATGGACAACACTCTCCACATCGTCACAGAGAGTGAGTAAGGACCTGCTGAGCGAGGAGATCAGGTGATCTGACATTGAGCAGGTGCTTACTTCCATCAGGTCAGTTCTCTATAAGGCAGTGTGGAAGAAGAGGAGGAGCAAGAGGAGGAGACAGAAGAGGATGAAGAAGAGGATTTTGACAGTGAGATCAGGATGAAGAGTGTAAACAAGTTTCATGAGATTCAGCCCAGTAGAGCAGAGTGACTGCTCTTTATCTGACATTGACTGTTTTATAAAGAATGATCGGGAGTTTGAACCTAATTAAACAAATTAAGATCATTATCAATGCTTTGACCAGTACCAGATGGTCATACACTCACTGACAGAAAAATCACACACAGGTGTCCGAGTCCGATATGTAAATGATTACAGGTACTGTTTGATCAGTCACTGGGTCTTGGCACAAGAGGGCTCTCAGAGGCTACTTTTGGGTAGTGTACCCCTTAGTGAGGACTGTTGGCTGTTAGACACGCCTGTACGACACACTTCAAGAACAACTGAGACTTTGAGAGGTGGAGCATCATTGGACAGAGAAAAGCAGGACGGTCATTTCAACAAATTACCACCATGTAGGCTGTTCTGACCAAACCACTATTTGGTCTCCTCTCATGGCAGGGCTTCCAACTGGCATTTTCAGCAGGATAATGCTCCCACACACAGCAAGGTTACCCAGGAATGTCAACCAGATTCCAACACTTCCTTGTTCTCGGTCACAAGATTTATACACTGGACATCATCTTCAGCAACCTAAGAGTGTGCAGGATCTACAAGCCCAGCTGCAACATCTGCAGGTGTGCTGTAGGATGTCATACAGAACCTGTACCTCCATGACCAAACCTATCTTATATTATATCCAGACTAGAGAACCAACGGGGAACTAGAACCTCCTTTCTGTTGTAGTTTTCCCCGATAAAGTCATCCTTCCCTCTGATATTATAATCACTTACATAAATCATTACATTCATAGATAGAACAGCTCTTACTGGTGTTATTTCTGTGTCTGTGAGTGTACCATTACCCAAAATGCTCAGCCCATATGAGAGCTGTGCAGAAGTCTTAGTGCCCTTAACTGTTTTCCTCTGCTGGAAGTTTCTTTACTCTGTAAAACACTCAGTTCTGCCAATGTTTCTATACAGATCTACTGAGATGGATCTTTGGATTGTTAGAAAATGTTCTGTAGATGTTTAGCACCACCTGCCCACACCAAAAAGGGTTTCCACTCAGGCCCTGACATAAATGGTAAAAAAGGACTATTGATTTTATTTTGCAGTTAGAAAGTTCTGTATTTAAGATTATTTGTCTGTTCTAATGAACTGAGACAAGTAGTAGTTTTGGGCTCAGATGCCTAAAACACAGGTGTCACACAGAACTGGTCGGCAGAAGCAGTCCAGAATGATCGCCCTCGGAGTGTGTACAGCAGCAACAGTAGAGGGTAGAGGCACTGGTTCATTAAAGCAGCACCCCAGTGCGCACTCTTCTCAGTAGCACTACAGCATTCCGCAATCCTGCTCTGCTGCTGCCCGTGTCGAGTTTGGGTCGGTGGGTTTGCATAGCTGAGATTTTGCATTCAAGAGAAATGAAGACTGATCTCTTCCTCCTTCCCTTCACCTGCTTCAGTCAGCCCGCATCACTCCTCTGAGATCTGAGGCCAATATCACAGACAGACAGCCATAACTTAAGCTTGTGACATCAATGCTATAAAATTCATCGTCATCCATAAACAGCAGTTCAGCTTTATGATCTTGGTCCGTTTCTGTCCACTCAGAGTCCGAGCAGACAGATGTAGGTTTGGTCTCCGGGGCGACGGGGAGAAGAGGCGGATTTCAGCCCTGCTCCAAACTGTCTGTCACCTGAACGGTAGAGTAAGTGGGTGGAGCCTGTCGGGTGAAGAAGGAGGCGGCTCTCTTTGGCTTCAGGCGCTTTATCTCTTTCCCTGAGGAGGTAAACAGAGAAGAGAAAAGCAGGATTTACAGAGATTTGGACCATGCTTTCATTCACTCCACTGCTGTTAGTCCAGAGATCTGCTGTCCGAGTACATTTCTGTCCAGAGTGAAACAGAGTGACCTGATAAATCGGTCAGATTACCTAGAACACTGAAACACCTACTGGTTCAAAGTCCCAAATATTGGAAAGCCTGGTTTCGAATGCAACATGCATCATTCCTGGAATACAGAAATGTGTTGATCACTCCTAAAGTACATCTGTGGAGGATCTTTCATCAAGTCACATGAAATCGTGAACAAACGGCGTATCATACGAACATTTAGCTTCCACTCTAAATCAACTCTCCTCCACCGACTTCATCGCGCACTTGCATCTACAGGTTCCGTGTCACCGGTGAAGGTGAGCAACTGAAACACAAACACACCGACTCGGGTCACACACTGCTGCTCCTCTTATTTTGACTGGACTCGCTGGTTTTCATGGTACATGACACAAACTCACTCCAGTCTGAAGCACTGTAGCCAGGAGGCAGAACGACGTGTTGAATATATCGGTACACACTTTCATAAAAGTAATGATAACAGAACCCTTTATCTGGTCACAGCTGACAGGCTGTACATTTGCCTAAATAAACACCCCAGTGTTTCTGCTCACCGTCATCCACGTAGCTGATGGTGCTGAGTGTGTGTACACGGCTGCACATCACACTGCTCTGTCTGCGCAGTCGGCCCCGCCTCTCCTGAACCTGGCTCGGAGATGTGTGTGAAACAGGTCCCCTTGGTTTCTGTGAGACGGCAGCATCTCCGTCAACCTCTGTGGTCGCTGCAGCATCCCCAACTGACCTTAGCTCCACACAGAACTCGATCAGCCCATTCATCAGCTCCGCCTGGAGAGACACACGCATGCACGCATACAATCAACACAATATAAATCGCACACACGCAAACAGGCACCAAACGTTACAGACTGATCTTTATACATGTCTTAAACACAGGGTGAGTCAAACGTCTGTATCAGAAACTGATTACTGATCAATTCATACACAAATATAGAAAATTCTAAATAGTTCCCAAAGTCAGCACTGCTGATCAGACACTGCAGCCTCTCTCTCACCTGTTTGGAGTAAATCTTCAGCAGTTTGTTGACAGGTGTTCCGTCTTCCTCCCCGTCAAACTCCAGCCACAGGATGTGAGAGTCCCCCTCAGTCTCGGGGTACGAGTGGTCCCAGGAGAGCTCACTGAACCGCAGACCCAGCAGCACATGCTGAGAGAGAACACAGTACGGTCATCGCTGCTCGCAGGACGCTGCTCGCAGGACGCTGCTCGCAGGACGCTGGACATTTCTTGGTCCAGCAGTGACACTGAGGGGTTTAAACACTCCAGCAGCACTGCTGTGTCTGATCCACTCGTACCAACAACACACAGGAACAGTCAGTGTCACTGCAGTTTGTACTTGTAGAAATAAAAAGTGCTCCTGTATGGCTGATCAGCGTAAACAGACAGGTCTGAGGGTGTGTGTCTGCTGAGTATAAACAGCCCTGAGTATAACCAGACCCCCTGCCCGGCAGATGTTTGTAGATCCTGCTTTAACACACTCCCTGCAGATCTGAAGGACTTGACAATAAGCTGGTTAGTTGAATCAGGGAGCAGGAAAATGTGCAGGGCAGGCTGCCTCCAGGACCAGGGCTGAGAAACATTGGTCTGGACGTTCTGAATGTGGGTGCCTTGAACGTCATTCGAATATCTAGCTGTATATGAAGAGTAAAACTGATCACAGACCATCACTTCCAGATGTTTCCGGAACTCGTTCATCCACGAAACAGCGAAGAACAAAGAACGTCTGAGAACAAATTTAAACAAACAAACACTTTATTAATGTACCTTTTCTTTCATGTCCATGACGTACACCCCCTCCAGACTGATGCCCACGCTGACGTTCTTCCTGCCTCCACGGTGCAGGAGTCCCTGCGCTGGCTTATCGATCTCACCCAGGAAGAACGCACAGCTGCCGGAAACAAGAACAGGGATGAGGCACGCACAGGCATCAGCACACCACCCAGTCTGAGCAACATCCTGGAGCAGATTCTGAACTGCCCACCTCTATATCATCATTAAAGGAACACCTACATCTAAATCATACCGTATTTGACTGTTAGCTGTAAAATACACTGATTTAATAAGAGCTTTACAACCCGCCGTCTATAGAACTGAATCCGTACAGCTCAGCTGAAAGAGCAATCAATGATTATTCAAGTTTGTTTATGTGATGAGTATTTCTTCATTCTCAGTCTCAGCTGATAAAGTTATGTTTCCATAAATCTGTTTCCAGGAGCAGATATCTTTAACAAGCATACGTTAAACACCGTATGACACCGTTAAGCCTGTGAGACTGTACTGAACCGAGGCTGATATAAGCTCACTTGTGTGTGGCATATGTGCTGTGGGAAGTACGGACCCGTAGTAAGGCAGCATGTGGCAGGTACTGAGGTACTGTCGGAAGAGTGCTGCAGACCCCTGGATGTCGCTCAGCGTACGATATTCTTTCAGAAGGCTCTGCTCCAGCTCCGCCTGCCGACCCCCCCGTGACCGCAGACTGGAGAAAAACCCCCCGCAGCCTAAAACCACGTGGGCCGGCAGAAAGGAGGACAGCTTCTTCTCCCTGAAACCAACAGGGATACACATCAGTAAACACATCACAGAAACACTTATAGTGGTGTTTCTGATGAAGTGGCCAGTGAGAGTGGAGACAGGAGGAAATGCTGAGGAACGTGTACCTGACGGCTGCAAGGAATTTTTGGTCGTCCAGCCCCGAGCCGAACTCTACTGCGCAACTAAGAGCTCCGAGTCGGTTCCAGTGCTCAGGGTCACACGGATAACGGTCCTCCAGGATATTTAACCGGGCTTCATCATACAGAAGCTTCAGCACACCCTCATCCTCTACCTGCGGGACGGGACGGGACATCAGGAATGCAGTGGCATGGCTCAAAAGATCAACGGGGAGCAGAAGGATGGAACATCAGGAAAGTTACCTGAACTTCTTTTGACTTTGGATAAAACACATTCCTCCTGTACTGCAGACACGGCTCATCTGCATATGAGAACAAACACAGATCATTTACGGTCATTATTTTTCAACCAGTAACTAATTAATCTCTATGAGCTCGAGGGTACAAAGACCCCCGGCACTGAGCTGTGGAGCAGTGGAGCTCTTTTCTCTGGAATGATGGAGCTACATTCTGTATGACTGGGATGAGGTGGGATGGTGATCATCCAACATCATGACCTCTAATACTCTATTCCTCACAACAATGCTAATAGAAGACTCTCCTGGACAGTAGAGACAGTTACTCCAACAGTGAATGAGCAGGTGTCCCAATACTTTTGCCAACACAGTGTAGACTGATGAGGTTCAGTGTAGCCCCTGCTGTACACAGCCCTAACCCCACCAGGAAGTGATCTGTTACACACCGATGGAGATGTCCTCGGTGGAGGCGTCGGTGAAGCGGTACAGCAGGTCCTGCCACTGCCGGCACAGTTTATACGGCTGGTGCTTCGGCTTCAGCTGCAGCTCTGAACAGGGAACCAGACAGGAAATGAGAAACGGAAAAAACAGAACACAGCAACTACAGTTACACCGCCCACCCTACCGCGCTCCGAGCACACTGCCCCAGAACTGTCCCACTCTAAATACACAGATGTACTGGACTGATATCAGCACTGTCCTCCTGATACTGACCAAACAACCGTCATCTCATTCAAATTTCTTCAATACGGAATATTTACAAATTCCAACCCGATCCGATGACTGGAATGCTGAATACCGGACAGCTCTGGAGTTCAGGTTTTCATGCCCATGTTTCAGACACGTTACAAACTTAAACATGATGTTGTACCGAGTAACGGTGAGCAGAGCCAGATAGCCAACACGTCCTGATCGGCATCCGGAACGCTGAGAGACTGCCGGACCAAGCGGCCCAGCTCCTGCACAGACACGGTTCCCACACCTTCCACACACAGGTGCACCGCGCTGTCGCCCACCAGGTACACCAGCACGTCCTGGGCTGGGTAGGGAGAGTGAGAGAGACAGAGACATGTAATTAGTACCCCAGTATCCCCAACAGCCCAGGAATATAAACCCAGTAGTGTTGGGGTCATCAGCAGGGGTACAGACCGCGGGAAAGAGAGGAGGCCACGCTGCCGCGGTGGGAATGAGACAGCTCAGGATCCGAAAACTCACACTCATCACCATCCATCTGAAACAAAACACAGCAAACCAGTTTAATCAACCACAGCCTCACTGCGTACCAGTCTGGAATGAACGGTCTTAATGGCTGAACGGTCCAGATGACAGTTCAGATTAAGCGGTCCAGATTAAACGATCTGAATTAAGTCCAGATAAAACAGTCCAGACTAAACTGTCCAGATGATGCAACTTGGACTAAATGGTCCAGATGAAGCGGTTCGGAAAAAAACAGTCCGGATGAAGCGGTCAGGTCAAGATGAAACTGTCCAGATGAAGCTGTTCGGATGAAGCTGTCCGGATGATGCGATCAGATATGAATGAGGTGATCAGAATGAAGCGGTGAGGACGAAGCAGTCAGATCCGAATGAAGCTGTCAGGATGAAGCAGACAGGATGAAGCGGTCAGATCCAAATGGAGTGATCAGGATGAAGCAGTCAGGATGAAGCAGACAGGATGAAGCAGTCAGATCTGAAGCGGTCAGAACCAAATGAAGCAGACAGGATGATGCGGTCAGGATAAAGCAGTCAGATCTGAATCAAGCGATCAGGATGAAGCGATCCGGTTTGACTAATTCGGATTGAATAAGAGTTGGATAATAAAGCGGATTAATCTCAAAGACTGAACCGAATTAAAAACACCTGGAACAGAAATAACGTTAAACGAACATTACAACAACGTCAGAAGCAGTGTCTGAGTTTAAGATGTTACAAACACAAGCTGGTTAAAATATAGATTTCATAAATAAAAACATAAAACCCAAACTGAAGACTTTAATCAACACAAATCCAGCTTTAGCTTTAGCTTTTAGCTCCGACTCAAACTCACCTTATCGACCGGAAGTCGGAGCTCCTGCGTCACCGATCACTTCCTGCCGCTCGCGCTACTAATAATCGATAAGTTATAAATCATAAAGACTTAAAAAAAGAGAGACTGTAGGAGCGATGTTACACAAACAGTGGACCAGTGAAACCCCGTCAGCGCAGCGCCGCCTGTGGCCGC
>CM067519.1:79474-94474 GCA_034509495.1 Acestrorhynchus altus
CACAATCAGCCGGTCGGGAACAGACAGCAGGACCATGTCTGACGGTTCCAGCAGACGAGAGATACCCAGAGTGGCGAACTCATCAAATGCCTACAGACACAACACTTTAAACGCCAGCCTTTAAACGGGCAAAGAGTTCATTTACAGAAAACTACACATCAAAACCGAAGACCTGATCCCTGTTTTTATGCTTCTCAACTGGACATGATGTGAATCTGAGTCATTCTTTACAGGATTCTGACCTGCTCACCCCAGGGGACGGTGATGAAGACTGGTCAGCGTGCTCATCGTTTAAGATCTGAAGTTGTGTGGGATTTTATCCCTGCTCGCTCTCAGTGCCACATGTGGAACGTACAGGATTCACAGTGCCCTGTGTTCCCCCGAGGGAACCAATTTACATTCTGAAAGCACCTGACGTCTGGAATGTCGGAATGTTTCTCTACTCATGAACTCATCGTCATTTTGGGGTTTTTCGTCTGACAGGGATTTAGCACTAATCGAACACTCAAACATCACTCACTTTCTTGTTATTGAACTTTATGTCGTGAGGTTGCAGCACATCAAAATCACTGGAAAACAAAACCACAGGACATCTGTTAGAGAACAGGAGGACAGTAATGATGATCACAAATCAATCAATCAACTGATCAGTCAACGTTCCCTTAAACCCGGTACAGATGGGCAGCTCTTCTCAAACTGCCCTGAGGCCGTACTCACATTAGGCATGGTGCAGATTAACCCCCTCCCCACTCCCCTCACAGTGCGCTTCACACACCAGGCCCAAGCATGCTTACATCACCACAGTATGGCTCCAGAATCTAGAACTGTCCCCCTGAATTTTCTGAATAGATGCTGAATAATTAAGCAGATCCACAATCGGACACGCGTCCCCCCTCCTGCCCTCAGTGTGTTCAGTGTAAAATCACTCACATCTTCTCAGGGTGGAAGTGGTGCAGGATGGCACAGAAAGCAAGGCCATTCCTCCAGGATGTGCTGAAGTTAGTGACTTTTACCACTTTATACTTCTTAGTGATCTCCTGACACCACTCCAGCAGGGACTGGCTTGAGGTCACCAAACCAGGACTGGGCAGAGGACTGGAAATCTGGAGGGAGAGACAACAAGAGACAGAGAGAGAGGGACTGTAAACAGACTCCTCAGGGTGTAGTTTGTCAGATTCATATCAAACAGCAGATTCACCTCCAGCTCTCCAGACTTCACCTCCTCCAGGCTCACTGGCGGGGGGGTGATCTTCTTTTTGCTGCGTGTAGGTGGGAGCACAGCTTGAGAGGCTTCTTCACCATCAACCTGGTCAGTGCGGAGCTGTGTGCCCTCTGTGGGAGACCGAACCTCAGGGTGTTGTTCGGATCCTGAGGCAGGTGGTCCAGAGGAATCGTTAGGCTGCAGATGAGACCTGACAGAGAGACAGAGTGTTAACATGGGGTTCTCATACTCTTCACTGTGTCCTGGACCTTTTCATAAAGAAAGGTACAACCCAAAAAATACCACAAACACAGCCTCTTCGAACTGTGCATTTCATAACGTAACACGAGCAGAAGTGTTCATATCATTGCCACAAGGGGACGCTACAGTGTGTACCTCTGTTTTGGTGGACCAGTCTGATCTGACGATTTGTCCTCGATCAAACCCTGAGCACTGAATGTTTTCACCAGGACAGTAATGTAAACACATGTGGAGCAGTTGTGTTTGCACTGACTGATTCTGGCCTTCACCTTTTTAAGGATGCACCACTTCTACTCTGCATATAGTTAGAAGACTCTGGAGTGATGGAGCTCCAGCCAATACATTTGGAAGGAGCTGGAGTGGCAGAACTAATCGTCCAACATCAGTTCTTCCAGAAAGACTCCCAAGAAGTTTGTCAACAGAAGGACTTTATATGATAAACTTTGAGAAGTTGAGTTTTTTTAAACGAGGTTGAGTAACTAAGTAAACTCTAAATGTTATTATCTACACCATTTTCACACTGTCCATCAAAAATCAACATTTAACACTGATCAATTACACACCAACTCCACCGCAGTTGATGATAACATTTTGTTCTGGATTTGGACTGACTGAACATGCAATCTACAGATTCTTGGTCTTGGAAAGGAGACATCATCACAACAAGGAGTCTTCTTCACACTTGGTGGAATTACACATTCTCACCAGAGAGGGCGCTATACCCTCACTTTAAATATACAAACACTGAACATTTAATAAATGACTGCTGTTCTGATTAAACTTACAGATGATCTTGGACTTCTGACAGCCTCAGTCTCTCTATTTCAACCTCTTCTTTTGTCACCTCCAAATTCAGCTCCTCAGTTGGAGCTCTGTCAGTCAGTTCCTCTGTGTTGTTTGTAGGAACCATGAGTGATGTTGGGATAAATTCAGGTGCTGCTGAATTAGCTGTTCTGGGGAACTTGTCCTTATTCTGTTTAGGGCTGTTGCTGGGCTTTTCATTGGCTGCTGATGTCAGGACCTCTGACTCTGTGATCCATGAGATATTCTTTTCTGGTGACTCAGTGGTAGCTGGAAACGTCTCAAATGTCTTCTTTTCATTAGTGTTCAACTCCACAACACTTATGTCAGCCTCCTCAGGGGTCAGTGAAGCTGGAAGGTCAGTGAGCTGAACTGTAGGAAGTTTACTTTGGTCCTCAGACAGATCGGACAGCGCGGTGGCATCTGCCTTGATTGGAAGTGGGGGAGTTGAGGGGACTTCAAAGTCGGACTTTGAAGGAATGAGGCGTTTTCTGGGACGAGGAACAGGAGCTAGAGGTTGAACATTCCTTTCCTCAGTGTCTTCAGTGTCCTCTACCATTTGCCTGATCTTTGCCAGAAGAATTTTCTCTTCTGAAACATTGGGGCCTTCTTCAGCACTTTCCTTTGAAGGCTCATGAGGTTTCTCCAGACTGGATGCAGGCAGAGGCCATGGCACCACTGAGCTGCTTGGAGAAACATCCTGGCCTGAGCCAACCTCCATCTCCACTTTTATTTCATCTGACTGTTCCTCAGATACAGTAGATGTGGTCTCGACTAAGACACCCTCTATCTTCTGTTTCTCTTTGTCAGAGATGTCAACATCCCTGCTGGTTTCAGGGATGGTCTCAGCTCTCAAGAAGAAATCGGTTTCTATCATCACTTCTTTAGCCTCCCTTCCGCTCTCCACCCTGGCAGCTGGTGTGGTGAAATCTGCCTTTTTATTGCCCTGAAGAGGATCTGGATCTTTTGCAGCAGAGACATGCTTGTGGTTTTGTCTCTCAGAATCAGGGCCAACTTCCTGTAAAGGAACCGGAGAGGCTGACTCTTTCTTCTTGCTCTGAACATCTGTAACTTGTAGAGACTCTGCTGGGGACTTTTCAAGCTTTACGGTATGGACCACTGCTGCCTGCTGGGCTGGAGAAAGGTCTGGGGCTACCAGCAGAGCTTCTTTGGGGCTGTGAGAAATACGACACTGGTGAGGAATGGCATCAGAATAAGTCACGGAGAAAGAATATGATGCAGGGCTCAAGCACTACGAGACACACAGCTGCTGCAAGGCACACTGACACAACATTAACATGCGGACCAATCCTGTGTGGGTAACTGCAGTTTGGGAATCACTAGGGTTTTAAAACAGTGAGGCTGTGAGGATGAATCTCAGCTTTAACACCAGGAGGAGCCACATACGAATTCCAGACCTTCAGCTTCAGGCAACCAAAAGAAATCAAACGTCAAATAAACAATCTGCACTTCATTAGAAGATAATGTCCCCAAATCTCCTCCGGACATTGTTTATCTTCCCCACTGATGTGGACTCGGCCATGTAGATGCAGCTATTTTCACTTCCTGTTTGGTGTCTTTCCTGTTTCAGAAGAGTTTTCCATTCAGTAAGCAAATCTCGTGCTCAGCTTAAGGGTCAATTCAGGGGACTGACCTAGTTAACCAAGAATATCCCACATTCTCACCCTGAGACGCCACTCCATTCACTTATTTACACACTTGTTTGAGTTCCATTACCTGTGGAGAAGTGTCCAGTACAGGTCTATAAACAATGTTTGACATACAGTGTTTTTTGTGGACTGTAGCAAAACAAAATTCCACCTCCTATTAAATTCCATTCGTCTGGTACAGTTTAATCATCTAACCAGTAAATCACTGTCCTCTGGACAGCTCTGGACACACTGTACTGCCATGATTCCTTGCACAACACTTTCAAAACCTGTAGAGACTGCAAGCAGAAATGGCGCAACTCCAACTCAGGAAGCCACTTCCCAGCAGCAATCAAGCACACAGCGTTTACGCAAGGGTCAATGGACTAATGCGATATGGAGATTCGGTCAAAAGCAGCCCTCTAATTACAGGCTCAGGGAGCAGATTCTCAAAACTGGACAACGTCAACACAAAGCTGAGTTCAGCGAGTCAAAATCCACACCACGCCGGGAATCGCATGCATTATTCAATCAATAATAAACCACACACCGGCTTTACGAACTTACCCGTCACTCATATAGAGCTCAGCCAGCCAGACTGTCCCTGCATCCTCCTGACCCGTCTCAAACTCTAGCTCATCCTCCAAACCTTCAGGAGTGACCGAAGCCCTCAGAAAACCCTCTTTCATGAGGCCTGATTTCATCTGACCTTCCTCTGTATTTAGAGTGGGTTCATCTTCATCCGCTTTCCCTAGACATTCTTCAATTCCTATCATATCAAAGTCAATCTCTTTCAGCGGAGCAAACTCTTCACTGGAGCAAAGCCCAAGAACTTCCGTATCATTCTCACTTTTAGCCATCTCAGGCATCGCAGACGGTCCTCCAACAATCTCCACAATCAACTCTGCTCCCTCGTTTTCATCAGGCCGTGGTTCAGCGCTGGTTTGGGTTTCTGTTGTTGGTGATTCCTCAACCTTTTCCTTGCAGACTCTTCTCTTATCTGTGCTTGTATCAGGTCCTGCTTCAGAAAGTCCTACTCCTCTCTCCACCTCTGAAGCAGCCAGCCTCAAACACTCCACCAGGCTCCTTCCTGAAGGCTCTGCTGGAGGTTTCTTATTGCTTTCAACACAACAAACAGAATCTCCAGCATCTTCAGCAGAGCTTGTAATTGCATAGTCACAAAATGGATCAGGGGGACAGATTTCGATCTCGGAGGTGTCTTCGGTATCAGAGGGTACATTGGTTTCCACAGGGCTTGGCTGCATCAGTATGGAGGCCACTGTCTCGTAACTGGAGAAAAGGAGGTTTGAATAAAGATGAAGTTCAGAGTTCACTGCAGGCACACCTGGATTACCACGAGCACGTAACCCTGAAATGCCACAGGTGACATATGCACACAATGCAGAAGCACTGAAGCCTCTAGAAAGACAGAACAGATGCTGCGTCACTACGTCAGTGCAGCCCAAGCTTCGATATGAGGGTTCTGTAACTGTCGGCTCTTCAGCCCTGGTTTCGGTGCTGGACCAAGCAGCTCGTGGACAGTTCCCTCAAGACCATTAGATAACCACGCTCAGAGCTGCACAAACACTTAGCTGCTCACTTTCAAAATTCTCTTCTGTTATCTCTAGAACTTTTACTCTGAAGAGGAAGAGAAAAACCACAGCAGCTGCTTTCTTGTCCATGTTCAGTTCTGTAGTGAGTTACAATATTTACTGTAAATGACCAGTGCATTGTGGGAGATTATACTGCCTCAACATCGCTTTACAATTCACACACTCGTTCGGTCACAGCCAGCTTTCCCACGCTGACGCAGCTTTGATTCCACTAGTACATCTAACCTGCTTCCTCCAGGAGCGTGTGACCATTGTTAATGAAGGTCAGCCAGTCTTACTGACCACACGCTTGCTCATTAAGCTCTGTGTTAGGTTCACAGCCAACATGCTCATGTAGGGCTTAAATGGGTGAAACCTGGACAAGGTGGGTTCCAGGTGGTGATCACATGTTTCTGTGTTCAGGTGACCAGTCATGCAGTTGGTCAACAAAACCCCCGCTGACCCCGCCAGATTTAGCCATCTTATCAAACATCTTCCTTTATCAGGAGCAGCAGAGTGACTTCACATGGTGAGACACTCTGTAATGAGACGGTGAGTCTGAGGTGTTTGAGCACACTGTGAAAACGCCGCTGCTGTAACAGTCTGAATCGATGGGACTACGCTGACAGTTTGGCCCTTCAGTGGAGACGAGGCTTCATTCAACACCACCTAAAAATCCACCCAAACTACACCGAACTGCACCTCAAACAGACATGCAGACAAAGACCTGAGCACCCGCTCATCACTGCAGCGACAGCTTTACAAACCAGGACAGCCAGAGCCGTGCACCAACAGGCAAGGGTCACACTCCACATGCCTCCAGGTTCTAGACTTACCCCCGGTACAGAACACCAAATATCCCCCTCACCAGGCCAGAGGACACCTCCTCCTGCTCAGGCTGGAGCTTCTGATCCACAGTGGTCAAATCTCCCTCTGAAACACCATCTCCAGCTTCACAAGACTGGTTCTGTTCTTTTGTGTGCTTGATCCAATCGGCCTCAGAGTCGGACAGGCTTTTTTCTAACGTAGGACCTTCTGACACAGACCTCTGATCTATAAATCTGTCTGGAGGCTCCTCACTGGAACTTATGGAGGAACTGTTAATATCTTCACTCTGTCTGTTCAAAGGGAAGTCCTGAGGCTCCTTTGTCTGGGTTCCGTCCTCTAATCCGTCTGAGGGGCAGCTATGGTGGACACAATGAAGAGACGGAAGAGAAGTGTTCTGTCTAAGATCTACAGATCTATCCCAGCTGGTGTGCATTTGAAAAGGGTTCCCTCAAACTGGTCTTGAATGGGAGTCAGAACAGGTAATGATGGGAAAGCTCATGCACACAAACACACTCCACACACCATGCAGAACTCTGGAGAACTTCTCAGACTTACCCTTCCTTCAGCTGAGCCTCAGGATCTTCTATCTCTTCGTCCCTGCTGTCCTTCACCTTTTTCTCTAAACTGGCCCACAGCGGACTGTCGGCTTCAGGCGAGACCTCGACCTTCGGTTCAGTTCTGTGAAATTCATCGGTCAGTGTTGGGCTGGCAGCAAGTGAATGGTTCCTTAACTGCAGTGAGGTCCTGGCAGGTGGACTGTGAGGTGCGGGTGGTTGGTAATCTTCTTTCAGGTGGGCTTTGACTTGAGGAGCATCTGCTGTCTCTTCAGGTGCTTCAGTCTTCTTCATGTCTTCTACCTGGTCAGTGCTTTTATCTCCACTGTGAGGTGAGAAACAGTGAACATGCTGACTTTACAGAGAAAACGTATAACATCATCGTTATCATCTGGATCGAACACATAATTTAAAAAATTTGTTATATTTGTTCAAAACATGGTCAAATTCATAGTTACATTTACATTTCAATTGAAGATAAACTAGAGGGTAGGCGGGGTAGGTGGGGTAGGTGTGGTAGGTGTGGTAGTTGTGTTAGGTGGGGTAGGTGGGGTAGTTGTGGTAGGTGTGGTAGTTGTGTTAGGTGGGGTAGGTGTGGTAGGTGTAGGTGGGGTAGGTGTGGTAGGTGTGTTAGGTGGGGTAGGTGTGGTAGGTTTGGTAGGTGTGGTAGTTGTGTTAGGTGTGGTAGGTGTGGTAGTTGTGGTAGGTGGGGTAGGTGGGGTAGGTGTGGTAGGTGGGGTAGTTGTGGTAGGTGTAGTAGGTGGGGTAGTTGTGGTAGGTGTGGTAGGTGGGGTAGGTGTGGTAGGTGTGGTAGGTGGGGTAGGTGGTAGGTGTGGTAGGTGGGGTAGGTGGGGTAGTTGTGGTAGGTGTGTGTCAGGTATCTGTCTCGTCCCTGTGGTCTGTCTGTGTTGTTGTTGTTTTCAGTCCCATGTGCTTGTGAGCACATGTCATGTCTCCTCCCATTCCCAGCTGTGTTCCATTTGTAACCCTGCCCCATCGTTATCATGCCCCAGCCGTGTCTATTGTGATTGTGTATATAAGTCCCTTGTCTTTTCTTAGTCCTTGTCGGTCTTTGTTGCGGTTATATGGCTTTGTGCTTATGTGGTTTCTCGTCGTGTTTATTTCTACCCTGTTAATAAATACAACCCAGCGTGTACATCCGCCCCTACCTCTGTGTCTGTGAGCGTTACAGAGTGGTAGGTGTGGTAGGTGGGGTAGGTGGTAGGTGTGGTAGGTGTGGTAGGTGGGGTAGTTGTGGTAGGTGGGGTAGTTGTGGTAGGTGTGGTAGGTGGGGTAGTTGTGGTAGGTGGGGTAGTTGTGGTAGGTGGGGTAGTTGTGGTAGGTGGGGTAGGTGGGGTAGGTGTGGTAGGTGTGGTAGGTGGGGTAGGTGGTAGGTACGTAAAGTACAGAACACACTTACTCGGTGTCCGGGGTCTTAAACCTGAGCAGAGCTCCAGTCTGACTCTCTCTCTCCAGGGTTGGTTCGTCACTGCTGGTCTCTTCTCCAGCGACTCGTTCCTCCTGATTCTGCCTTTTCTGCTCTAGAGTGGCCCAAAGTGGCGCCTCCATCTTCCCAGGAGTGTCCGAGTCCTCCAGAGTGCTCCCAGGCCAGGAGGAGCTCTGTACAGCATGTGTGATATGGGGTCTGAACTCGGGGGTCTGCGGAAGAAAGGTGGGACAGAGCTGCCGGAGGGACGTGTCTGCGAGTCCAAAGAGAGGCTCCGAGTCCACATGAGCTTCAGTTACACTGAGACAGACAGAAAGAGGGGAACAGAGGAGTGGAGAGAGGAAGAATGAACACCGGGCATTTCACTCCCTAAAATAACAGACACACATACGGCATGGACAAAAGTATTCGGACACCTGCTCATTCACTCCTTCTTCTGAAATCAAGGGATTAAGAAGAGTTCATCCTGCCAGGAATGATCATAGTCATTACTGGACAGTTCACTGGGCAGTGGTCTCAGGAATGCTGCCAGTCCCAGAAGACTGGGCTCTGATCTCCATGAACGGGAAGACCAAAATCCTGAAAACTGGAGATCAGACTACAGGCTCAGAAAGAGAAATGTTGGTAAAGTTCAGAGCAATAAGGAACCTTCTGGAAATCAAGGGGGACTTTCCCACTTTCCCACTGACCCTCCCAGAGGAACCTGATTGACTCTTTGTTGACGGGACTTTATCTGTGAACAGAACCATGTCGGACGCTGTGAGGACTCCCTTTCTCTGGCAGGTTTCTATTCGCACATCGGCTCACTCGGACGTTGTACCGGAGGCTGGCAGGAACAAGTCTGGGCAATGCCCGGTACAACTGATCTGCATTCAGACATGTCCAGAAGTTATGAAAGCTTCAGCAAAATGTTCTACCAAAAGACTCAGATGGTCCTCCCCCTTTTCTCAACCAATCCCCTGCCTCCACTGTAGCTGAAGGTCCTCCCTGCTGCGGAGCGGTCAGAGCAGGGGTTTTAGCTGTGATTCTGAGCTGGATGACGGGTTGATGGTTAAGGGTAATCACAGGGTACGTCATGCTGTTTTTAGGACGTGTGTATTACGGCTGTAGGTTAGGCCACAGACATACTCAGCACAAAGATGCAAATGTAAATGCCAACACCCTGCGAGGACGTACAAACTCAACATGCAAATTAGAACCGCGAGACGGGGCAGAAGAAAACAAATCATCCAATCAAACAGGTTCACTGGGAACATCTAGCAGAACATGTGAAACCTGGTGGGCACGTCTGGACGTCTGATCCAGTCCTTCTGATCAGTATCAGACGAATACATCACTACGTTCTGGATCAACACATCACTAATCATAACAACAGCGTTTGAGCTGACTGTTGTTTATACAGTGTGGACGTGTGTAATATGGATATGAATGACCTCAACCTTCAGCAAACACTTCCCAGCAGCATGGCATTCAAATCAGCTGAGCACACAGATAACACACGGCCAGGCTGTATGTTAGAGAAGGTGGATGATGGACGTTCTACTGCTCGTTCCTTAATGTTCCTCTTACCTGGCTTCAGGTACAGCAGTCTGGTTTACATCACCAGTCTGAGACCAGTCAGCCTGCCTGGTCTGGTCCTGACCCTCCTCCGGACAGGTCTGTGCAGCCTGCGGAGGGGCTTCCTCCTCTATTCCCAAACTGCTCTCAGAACAGAGGCTGATCACAGCAGGGGACACCAAGGGGACACTCTCACACACCATTTGTGTAATCAGAGCTTTGTCCTCATCTGACCTGTTTACACCTGCAGCGCCGATCGAGTCTGAAACCCACGCCGGGTCAGACTGTGGCTTCCTGGGCTGATCTGATAAATGACGGTCAGTTTGAAACAGTGCCGGAGCAGGAAAGGCCTCTTCCAGTGAGGCTTTATCTAGAACAGTAGGAGCGTTTAGGGGTGGTTCTTTATCCACGGCCTTCTGGACAGGTGGACAGGCCACGGGTTTGTCTGGACTAAGATGGGGGTCTTCAGGTTCAGATGTTTGGGTCACAGTGTAAATCCAATCCTTCTTAAAATCCAGCTCCTCTTTGGCCAGTGGCGGCTTCTTGACCAGGCATGGCTTCTCAGCTAGTGGTTGCTCCTTGTCCATCGGTGCAATAGGAACCACTGGGGACAATTTCTGTTCGGAACCTGCGAGAGAGAAAGGCCATGGAGGAGGAGGAAGGACTGGGGAATTATCCGATCCAGAAACGTCCGGAACATTCCGTCCAGGAGGAACAGCTGATGGTTTGTTCTCCAGACTGAGGAACACAGAGTGGTCAGAGAGAGCAGTTACAGAGAGTGGTCAAAGAGAACAGTCAGAGAGAACAGTCAGAGGGTGGCCAGAGAGAGCAGCCCAGCTGGAAGCACAGTAGAGGGTTAAACATTTGAGGAATCAGAGCACCACCGTTTAGAGTGTTTATCGCCATGGTGACAGAATTTAGTCTTGCTGTAGGTACCGAGAGTGTGGGAAGTGTGTGGTCCATTTCCATCAATGACCAACCCGACACTGATCTAACTCCCTAAACCCTCATTACTGTTTTTCTCTGAAAGCCTTGACGATTGTCTTTACAACAATCTGATACCCAAAGACAATCAGATTTAGTTCGACGGTGGATCAGAGACCACAGAAAGAAATCTGACTAAAGTACAGACGTTTCATAATCAGATTTGGAGATTCCTCCAATCTCAGAATTCAAACATGCTGTTTACATAGTTTACAACTGCGCCGATAACCGCGCCGATAACCGCTCCGATAACCGCGCCGATAACCGCTCATAACGATAACCGCCCGATAATCACAAGCCGATAACCGCGCTGATAACTGGCCCGATAACTGCCGCGATAACCGCACCGATAACCGCCTCCCGATAATCGCGCCGAGCACCGCTTCTCCGATAACCGCGCTGGGGAGCACCGGCTTCCGAGCAATCAAGCATTACACCGCTTCCGAGCACCGCGCTGAGCAATCGCTTTCCGACACCGCCCGAGCAATCACCGCATCGATAACTGCCTATATAATCAAGGCTGATACCGCCTGGAGCAATCAAGGCCGATAACTACGATAATCAAGCCCGGAGCACCGCAAGGCCGATAATCAAGCCCGGAGCACCGCATGATAACGCGCGATAAATCGCCCGAGTAATCAAGGCCGAGCAATCAGCCTGGAGCACCGGGCAAGCTATAATCAGCACCGGGATAATCGCTTCCTGGAGCAATCAAGGCTTACAACGTCGATAACGCGCTGGCGGCCCCACTGGCAACCGCCTCCGGCACTGGCCTCCGAGCACCGGGCGGCCGAGCAACCGCCCGATAACCGCCCGAGCAACCGCTTCGGCAATCGGGCCCGGCAACCGCGCTCGGCGAATCGCCCGAGCAAATCGTATGGTCACGATAACCGCCCGGATAAACGGCCCGATAACTGCTCCTGGGATAATTCCAGCACAGCATGTCATAGCGACTGCCAGCATCATTTCTGGGAACCCAGCAACAGGAAGATCTTTCTGCTGGATTTTACGGAGACTTATGAGCGCTGATGCTGCCGGGCGTGTTCCAGAGGCGCTTGATTACCCCAACCTGGCTGAGGGTCAACGGTCGACAGACCTCAGAGCTCTTGACTTCAGGTAGAGCTTCAGGAAGCTTTAGATCTGAGAGACAAACAGCAGTGCAGGGATATCATACTGCCGTGACCTTCAGCAAACTGCAGAACGAGGGCACCATCACAGAAACCTGAGCATGATATAAGAGTTCTTCACCCTGGAGAAACGGATTAGTGACCTCTTCCTCAGCCAGGGGGTTCACCTCCTTCTGCAGCTCTGGAACACACACACACACACACACACACACACACACACACACACACACACAGTTGGGAAAATATATGTATATATAATTAGTATTTAACATTATATATAATATATAAATATATATATATATATATATATAATAATTACTATTGAAAGGTAAATTATTATTATTGGTTCAGAATGGGCTGCTGTTCTGTTCTTCAGTTTGAGTTCTAGATCATCTCAGAACAATAGTTGGAGAAGGGTGTTGCTGGTTCTGTACCTGTCTGTTGGGAGGGAAGCAGCGGAGAGAGAGCAGAGAAAGCAGAATGGAACAGCAGGGGGCGACAGAGCAGGTTTCAGAGTACAGGCTCTGTCCAGCAGGGCTGGGGGCCGAGGTGGGGAGGGTTGCGAGGGTTAGCTGGTAAGAGTCGGAGCCTGAGAAAGCCGGGGTAAGTCAGACAGAGCATCTAGATCAGGGCTAATTAGCAAAGGAACCGAGGTCACGGGGTCGCGGGCAGAGGGCCATGAACGGAGGTCAGTGGGGGGGCTCTGGTCACTCTGAGAGGAAACTGAAATAAAGACATCAAATGATTTTCAGACTTGCAGAGAAGATCTGAATTAAATTTAGCTAAATGGGTGGGGCTAAACTGCTGTAGGCTAAATGGGTGGGGCTAAATTGGTATAGCTGAATGGGTGGGACCAAACTGCTGCAGGCTAAATGGGTGGGGCTAAATTGGTATAGGCTGAACAGAATTAAACTGTTGCAGGCTGAATGGATGGGGACAAAAGCATGTAGGCTGAATGGGTGGGACTAAACTGCTGCAGGGTGAATGGTGGGGTTAAACTGCTGTAGGCTGAATGATGGGACTAAACTGCTGTAGGCTGACTGGGTGGGGCTAAAGTGCTGTAGGCTGAATGGGTGGGTTAAAACTGTTGTAGGCTGAATGATGGGGACAAAGCGTTGTAGGCTGAATGGTGACTCAACCGGTATAGGCTGAACGGTGGACCAAACCGCTGTAGGGTGAATGCATGGGTTAAAACTGCTGTAGGCTGAATGTATGGGGTAAACTGCTGCAGACTGAATGGTGACCAACCGTTGCAGGGGTGAATGGGTGGGGACAAAGTGCTGTAGGCTGAATGGTGGGACTAAACCGGTATAGGGCTGAATGGGTGGGACCAAACTGCCAGGGTGAATGGTGGGGTTAAACTGCTGTAGGCCGAATGGATGATAAAGTGCTGTAGGCTGAATGGGTGGCTAAACTGCTGTAGGCTAAGGGGGCAGGCCTAAGCTTGTGAGGGCTGAATGGGTGGGGTTAAACTGCTGTAGGCTGAATGGATGGGGATAAAGTGCTGTAGGCTGAATGGGTGGGACTAAACTGGTAGGCTGAATGGGTGGACTAAACCGCTGTAGGGTGAATGGGTATTAAACTGCTGTAGGATGAATGGATGGGGATAAAGTACAGAAGGAATGGGTGGGACCAAACTGCTGTAGGCTGAATGGGTGGAGCTAAACTGCTGTAGGCTGAATGGGTGGGACCAAATTGCAGTAGGCTGAATGGGTGGGACTAAACTGCTGTAGGGTGAATGGGTGGGCTTAAACTGCTGTAGGCTGAATGGATGGGGATAAAGTGCTGTAGGCTGAATGGGTGGGACTAAACTGCTGTAGGCTGAATGGGTGGGGCTAAAGTGCTGTAGGCTGAATGGGTGGGGTTAAACTGCTGTAGGCTGAATGGATGGGGATAAAGTGCTGTAGGCTGAATGGGTGGGACTAAACTGGTATAGGCTGAATGGGTGGGACTAACCGTTGTAGGGGTGAATGGTGGGGGTTAAACTGCTGTGTAGGCCGGGGAATGGATGGGGGATAAAGTGCTGTAGGCCGAATGGATGGGGGATAAAGTGTCAGGCTGAATGGGTGGGACTCAAAACTGGCATAGGCTAATGGGTGGACTAAACTGGTAGGAGGCTGAATGGGTGACTAAACCAGTATAGGCTGAATGGGTGGGACTAAACTGGTATAGGCGTACCTGAGACTGGGCTAGATGGACGATTTAATGTGTGAACATTAGAGAGCGGGCGAGGCTCATAGAAAGGAACAGGAGAGGGCGAGACATAGTCCTGAATGATCTTCGGCCTAAAAACATGAAGAGGGGGAGCAGCAAAATGATCTGAAACATCAGAGAGAGAGAGAGAGAGAGAGACAGACAGACAGAGAGAGACAGGGGGGGGGGTGATAGAAGATTAGTCTCATAAACATGGAAAAAACATTGACGTAGTTAGAATCACACAAATAAGAGCTCTGTGAGCTCCAGTGTGTGAACTATCGCTTTAAACCCAAACAGACCTTTTCAGAGTGTCTCTCAAAAGTTGGTAGAGGAGAAAGAGAGACAGATTGGGAGGAAGAGGCTCAGAGCTCTCAGCAGCTTCTAGAACTTCAGGACCAGAGAGTCTGCGCTGGAAACTGACAGGAGCTAGAGACAACCGAGAGAACAAGCCTGTAAGGGTGCTCACTGCCGTAAACGTTCACCACCAAAATGCTCACCGCCGAAATGCTCACCACTGAAACATTCACCATCAAAACATTCACCACTGAAACACTCAACACCGAAACACTCACCACCGAAACGTTCACCACCGAAACGTTCACCACCAAAATGCTCACCACTGAAACATTCACCATCAAAACATTCACCACGGAAATGTCCACCACCAGAAAATTCACCACCAAAACATTCCCACCGAAACGTTCACCACCGGAAAATTCACCACCAAAACCTCACTAATCGTAAACGGCTCATCATCGGGGTAAATATCTACCACCTAAATGTTCACCACGGAAAAATTCAAT
>CM067519.1:96974-121974 GCA_034509495.1 Acestrorhynchus altus
CATGCGACCAAGCCAGGAGCAGAGGGAGCTGACCAGAGAAACAGAGAGAATGATGATAAATATGGAGTAGGGAGAACAGTGATTAGAAAATGGAGGAAACACTTCATGTGTTAACTTGAGAGAGACTCACAGAGGAGAACGCTCTCAGGAGTGAGGTGGCAGAGTCTCAGTGTGTGTGTGTGTGTGTGTGTGTGTGTGTGTGTGTGTGTGTGTGTGTGTGTGTGTGTGTGTGTTTGGGGGAAATTAAAGGATACAGGCTCCAGTGCTGGATCGTTTATCTTCCTCTTCATCGCTCTCGTTAAAATCGTCCAGGTTTCCGATATCCAGTGGCTTCACGCCATCAGACTCGCCACGCTCTGCATGTCCTCATCTCTACACACACACACACACACACACAACACACACACACGCTGTAATCATACTTGTGTTTGTTCAGCAGCTGTTAATGTGTTTAGGTTTGACTTGGTGGAGTTCTGACTGTGCTGGACGCGGTGTAGGTTGTACGTGGAGGGGCTGTTTATACTGGAGGAGCTCCATGGGATTCTACGTTGTTGCGGTTGTGGTGAGACCTCAGGCTGTGCTCAGACTCACGTTGCTTTCCCCTCTTTGAGGAAGACGCAGGACAGTGAGAGTTTCAGCGTGGCCTCCACCACCTTCACCGACAGCGTCTTCATCCTCAGAGTCAGGTCTGTCTGCGCACTACCGACGCACTCGCAAACTTCTTCAGGTTCACGTCCACTGACGCTAGGACCTTACGGTGACCCTTTGCCGTCTCCTGCAGACACAAATAAACACACACACACACATTATTCAATTTAATCGACTGTTTAACAGCTGATCTACAGTCATCTTTTAAAATATCAAACTGGTCTGGTTTGGTCTCTTTCTGATGGTAGAAGCTGCTCTTCATCATCAGCTGTGGTGAGATCTTCCTGTAGATCTGTGATGAACATTTTGTTGGATCTT
Source organism: Acestrorhynchus altus (assembly GCA_034509495.1). Classification (NCBI taxonomy): domain Eukaryota; kingdom Metazoa; phylum Chordata; class Actinopteri; order Characiformes; family Acestrorhynchidae; genus Acestrorhynchus; species Acestrorhynchus altus. Next base: position 97,941 of record CM067519.1, read on the forward strand.
CTTACTCATCTTGTGGTTCTGCTCTTGGGCTGAACGTGTAGGACGGTCTGATCCAAGTGTGTGGGCTGATGTTCTAAATGTTCTCCACTTGTAAATGATGTTCTGGACAGTGGAACATCTGATTTTAACTGTTCTGAGATCTTTTGAAAACCCTTCTCAGACTCATCTGCATCTACAACCTTCTCTCTGAAGACCTCACAGAGCTGAGACATGGCAGGAGAGTCACAGCCTGATACCAGGTATTGATTATTCTGCTCCTGGGCTCACTCAGGAACACGACTCTCAGTTATTAAGGACAGGTTTAAATCCGGTGTCCTCATTCTTTCATATGACTGTACATATGACCTGAACTCTGGACTATAGTCACACTGAGACCACAGATCTAGATTTACATATTAATATGAATCCTTCTTTAATATGAACATATTACTCACATTTTCAATGATAAAGGTCCAGTCTTTGTCTTCAAATTCATCTGCATGAGGATCCTTACAAACACACACCATTTTAATTCCATTAATACACACATCAAAATACAAATCCATAAATAAAGCACCACAGAAGAGACAATGATCACCGTCATGATTACAGCACTGAGCTCCATGGAGATGTGAACGGAGCTCAGATGAAGGTGTTTCAGTGACACTGCTCTACCTTGAAAAGTGTAACTGTGATGTCCACGTTTTCAGGCACTGGCCACAACACCATCCCTCGGTACGGGTTCCTAATCCCCGGCTGCCATCCATGCAACTATAACAAACACACACACACACACACACACACACACAACCTGACAAATCCAGACACTGAATACACTGCAATGACATCTGAGGTTTAAAACAGCCAGATCATCATGAGCAGAACAACACAATGTTCAAACACACCTGTACGGTAACAGGTTGATCATCAGCCCCGCCTCTCTCTGGATCAGTCAGAGTCTGTGTGCAGGCTGATCATCAGTCCTTCTCTCTTCGATCAGTCAGAGTCTGGGTATACAGGTTGATCATCAGCCCCGCCCCTCTCTCTGATCAGTCAGAGCCTGGTGGCGCAGGCTGATCACCAGCCCCGCCCTCTCTGATCAGTCAGAGCTCAAGTGCAGGCTGATCATCAGCCCGCCTCTCTCTGACCTCAGTCAGAGTCTGTGCAGGTTGATCATCGCCCCGCCTCTCTCTGACTGGGGTCAGAGTCTGTAGCAGGTTGATCATCAGCCCCGCCTCTGACTGTCAGAGTTCAGTGCAGGTTGATCATGTTCACGGGACGGAGCAGCAAACATGACTGTAGCTGGGACGGGTATTTAAACTGGGATTTAATTCAGTTGGAAAAAATCTGATTTCTGAGCTGAATTACTGACTGATAATTCCTCACAGCGCTGATGTCACGATTAGACCTGGTACATACCGTAGTGTGTTATGATAGGTGTCTCATGTATGTAGGTTACCTCTTGATCCTGGAGTTATGAGTCTCTTGGTTCTGTGAGTTAAATGGAAGGTTCTGATAACAGACAGCTGAGGTCACTGACTGTGGAAGTGAAAGTACTACTGGATTAATGAGCTGCAGCTATTCTCTTCCTGTTCGGAGAAGACCCGCCCCTTCCTGAAATACAGGATTTGATTGGCTCTGACTTCTTGTCCCAGGCTGACGTGAAGGCGGGACATACAGTATAAAGTCGTATTAAATCCTATGAAATTCCGATGTTTGGAGAATTTTAGTTTCTGATTATGAGTCTCCGTCAGCCTGAGACCAGAATCAAGAACTACAACACTAATTGCGGACGGGCGCCATGATATTCACACCAAAGCCCCGCCCCCTGAATGAGTGCCTGAAGCACACACGCCTGAGTGATGGAGGAATCGGGAAATGGATTGGCTAGATTCAGAACTGAGACAGAGCTGAAGCACCAGCATCAGTCTTAAACTGTACTCTTCGAACAGACGCTGTCTGTTTCTTCTCTCTCGGCCCAAACAACCTCTAGCTTTGGTCTGCTGGCTGCCTGTAAAACATCACACACATTAAACACAGGTCACATGACCCACTGATTTTATTAATAAACAGATTCACGTTGATCTGAAATCTGAACGGATGTTTGTGTCAGTATTTTCATATTCATCACACCGTCTAATCACTTTGTTCAATCAAAACATTTCACTAGACCATATAACACACTCCGATACACACTATTAAGTAGTCTGAAACACTGATACACAGTCTGATACACACTATTACAGTCTGATACACTGATACAGTCTGATACACACTGATTACAGTCTGAAACACACTGAAACAGTCTGATACACTCTCATACAGTCTGATACACTGATACACACAGTCCAATACACACTATTACAGTCTGAAACACATAAATACAGTGTGATTCTAATACACTCTGATACACTCTTATGTTCTCTTTCTGAGCAGGACCAAACTGGGAAAAGGCAGTTCTGTTATTGTGTGTGTGTGTGTGTGTGTGTGTGTAAGGATGCAGTTTAATATTCATGCCTACACACACACACACACACACACACACACACACACACACACACACACACACACACACACACACACACCACTGCAGTTTTGTGGTGTAATCTGTATAACAGAGGGAGGAGAATAAACACTGCAGACTCCATTTGTGAGTGTATCATTAATCGGTGTCTGTAGGCAAAGTACACTGTGTGTGTGTAAATGTGCTGAAACTGTGTGTGTGTGTGTGTGTGTGTGTGTGTGTGTGTGTGTGTGTGTGTGTGTGTGTGTGTGTGTGAATGTGCTGAAACTGTGGTGTGTGCAGTAAGAATTGGAGGAAGTGGGGCTTGGTCTTGTGACCAGGTTTGTTTGTGGTTGAGAGGTGGGACGGCTGTGTCTCAGTATTAAACAGGACTGAACATGATTACACTGTGTTTAAGGTCCCACCCTCACTTGTCCCTCCGTCCATTTGGAAAGTATGTCTGTACACAGAGATGAAAATCTATCCCTGTAGGGGTCAACAGGACCCCGTGAAGACAGACATCAAAACTGGTATCAGTCGTCTTGTCTGTCTCCCCACCCATCCTCTTGTTCTGTCCATCTCCATGTCCCGTAGACAGACTGAAACTTTTGAATCTCTCTTTATTCTTTATCTTTCACAGTTCTCAACTTACAACCGAAATGACTGAAAACAAACAAGTACTTCACTGAAGGTCTGGCTTTAACATTGTATTTTACTGTTGGTGGATTGGACGAGGACTCGTACCTGTACAGAAATGTGATTTTTGTGTTACACCCCGCTGCACCTGTCACTCCGCTCGGACTCAGGTTGCACTAAGTAACACCAAACAGCTAAACTGAGCACAGCTGACAGACTAAAAATAACACCAGCGTCCAGCGCAGAACCGACCCTGCATTCATCTCTGCATCCTGGAGATCAGACGATGTCACCAAACGGTCAGTGTTATTATGACGTCTAATCCCGTTGTTCTATATCATCACCATCATCAACACTGGAACTTCTGCAGGACTACTAACCACTTACTGACTGCATGACACTGAAACCACGGACCCCAGCATCCAACCAGTTCCTGACCCGCAGCTGACCACTGGACTCTTCTTGAACTTCAGCACAAGTTTGGCTTTTACTATTGATCAGTTTTGTGATCTATTACTGATCATTTCATGAATATGCAAATTATATGGCTGCTATAAAACATACATATGTACATAAATGACTGTATATATTATATTAATACAATATTAACATAATAACCATTACAATAAACAGATTAGTACAGTCAATCACCTAGCAACACCATAGCAACCAAAATATAACAATAATATATTAGCAACCATGCCATAGCAACACCTTAACAACCATGTACCAACACCTTAGTAACAACATCTATACCATAGCAACAGCTTAGCAACTACATCACCATCTGACCTGTTGAGTATGATGTTTCACAGTTAGATCAGATAGAACACTGATGGAGAACCCATAGTGAGATCAGATAGAACACTGTCTGATGGAGAACCCACAGGAGATCAATAGAGAACACTGTCTGATGGAGAACCCACAGTAAATGGCACTGTGTTGTGTCAGTGTTTGTAGCGGGTCACCAGCAGAAGGTGTCGATCCTCTTTCGCGGGGTACTCATGAAAGTGTAACACGTAGTGCTGTTGTCCGATCACCCTCCGGATTACAGTGAGGGTGTTGGTATGAACTCTGAGTGTAAACTAAGATGATTGATATATTAGCTCCGCCCCGGCTGATCCAATCAGACTTTGATCCTCGATCAGCGTAACAGAGAGCTGCTCCATCAGGGAGATAAGACACTGATAAAGTCTGCTCAGCGCTGCAGATCTACAGTGCTCCCTGTTATATGAGTCTCTGACGGTGTAACGTAGTGTACCCTGAACCCATTACACTCCCTACTCCCTGACCTGCTGGGGTAGTCGAGAGAGTGATTCAGGACCATGTCCTGTAGTAGAACTGGAGGATGAACAGGCTTGCAGGTTAAAGAAGAAATGATCTGAAAAGGCAGGAAGTTAAAGACACACTTTCCTTTATATTATAAACACAATAATAAAACAGGAAACGGCCTGAAGCAGAGCCAACACAGAGCTCAGCCTGTCTCATTACACTGTCACAGCGTCAGTTACAACAATACCAATTATTAACTGGTCTCACACACACACACCATCAATACACACACATACATACACATTAATCATTCACACACACACACACACACACACCATCAACACACACACACACACATACACTATTAATCATCTCACACACACACACACACACACTATCATCACACACACACACACACTATTAATCATCTCACACACACACACACTATCATCACACACACACACATACACTATTAATCATCCCACACACACACACATTAAGCCAATTATCATCACACACACACACACACCATTAATCATCTCACACACACACACACACCATCATCACACACACACACATACACCATTAATCATCCCACACACACACACACACACACACACACACACACACTCACACACACACACACACACACACACACAGACACTATTAATCATCTCACACACACACACACATACACACACACACCCACACACTCACACACACACACACAGACACTATTAATCATCACACACACACACACACACACACACCATTAATCATCTCACCTCACTCACACACACACACACCCATTAATCATCACACACACACACACACACACCATTAACCATCCACACACACACCACACACACACACACACACACACACACACCAATCTATTAACTATCACACACACACACGCACTCACTCACACACACACACACACACACACACACACATCATCACACACACATACACTATTAATCATCACACACACACACACACACACATATTCTCGACGTCATCACACACACACACATTGTTAATTATTATCATCACACACACACACACACACAAATACCATCATCACACACACACATACACTATTAATCATCACACACACACACTCTGTTCGTGGCCGTTAGGGGTGTCAGTGTCAGTGATAGGATGGTTGTCTGGTGTGTTTTATCTGTAAAGTGTGTTAAAGTGTGTGTGTGTGTGTGTGTGTGTGTGTGTGTGTGTGTGTGTGTGTGTGTGTGTGTGACAGAAAGTGTCTCCCGCACTAGAACACACACACACACACACACACGCAGTCCGGTCCACCTTAATCCGCCGCATCTTTAAGGTTGGAGCTGATCTGAGCGCAGGAAGAAGAGCGACTCCACACACAGCCTCCAACGCTCCTTCCTGACTGATCTGACTGAGAATCTGGGATCAGCCAGCCGGTCCGCTGAACCGAACCCTCCACTCACCACCTCCCGGGTACACTCCACCGTCAGCTCCTCGATACGACACCACCAGCTGAACCGACACGCTCTTTTCTCCCTGTCATGCTGCAGCAGCCTCTTCTCCACACTGAGAGTGCTTACATTTCTCTCTCACACACACACACACTCACACTCACACACACATTGACACTGACACACACACTCACTGACACACTGACTGAGAGAGAGAGAGAGAGAGACTGAGAGAGAGAGGAGAGAGAGAGAGAGAGAGGGAGACTGAGAGAGAGAGAGAGAGAGAGAGAGAGAGAGACAGAGAGAGAGAGACTGAGAGAGAGAGAGAGAGAGAGAGAGAGGAGAGAGAGAGAGAGAGAGAGAGAGAGAGACAAAGAGAGAGAGAGGAGAGAGAGAGAGAGAGAGAGAGAGAGAGAGAGAATTGCCTCAACTCAGCTCAGCCTGTTCTGGAACATTGCTGCAGGACCTCTTCTTTCTGGGAAACCAAACTGAAACAGCAGGAGTGTGTGTGTGTGTGTGTGTGTGTGTGTGTGTGTGTGTGTGTGTGTGTGTGTGTGTGTGTGTGTGTGTGTTATCTCCTTCCCTGATCTTCAATGATCAGGACTCCACAGGCCACTCACAGAGCAGATATGATGTGGGTGGGTCATTCAGCACTGCAATACACTGGACATGGTGGTGGTGTGGCAGGTGTGTGTTGGTTGTTTAGGGGATCAGACACAGCAGAGCTGCTGAGTGTTTAAACCTCAGTGTCTCTAAAGGGACTGAGGCAACAGTCCATCACCAGAACGCCCCAACACAGCCAGCCCTGTGGGCACTGATGAAGGACTAGAGGACGACCAACACAAACTGTGCAGAAACAGATGAGCTTCTGTCCCTGACTTTACATCTACAAGGTGGAGACACTCGGGTAGGTTCTATAGGAGGGAGAAGTGAGCGGACACAGGTTTAAACACCCAGGAGCATTTCAGTGAATGCTTCAGTATTTGCAACTCAGCTCAGGGTGGAGATCAGTGCTTTCCCTCCATCCTCCTCCTCCCTGATAATGATGGTGTAATGGACTGTAAGCGGGTCCAGTAGGGCAGTAATCAGTGCGGTGTGTGTGTGTGTGTGTTATTACAGCACTGGTTACTGTTACCGTCACTGACGGAGATTCATTCACTGAGAGTTAAACACTGGAATCAGATCACAGGTCAGACTGGTCAGACTGGTCAGAACTCTGATTCTCTGGGACTCCGACAGTCCTGCTGTCAGACCGCTGTGTGTATTTTAAGGCCCTATTGGGGGGTTGGGGGGTCTCAGGGGCTGGGGGGGATTCTTATTTTAGAGCAGAAGGATGGAGGAACAGACAGACAGAAGCAGCTGGAGGACAAGGAATGCAGTGGATGGAGGTGGATGGGAACAGTACACTCCAGCTGACCTACAGTCAGACAATGCTGAGTAATTCATAGGATACTTTTAATAACTGATGGTCAATAAGCTCACAGGTGGACACTGGATAGTTCATAGTGGAAACTCAATCATTCATCATGGATACTGGAATATTCACTGTGGAAACTGGAAAACACACAGTGGATACGGGATAATTCAGAGTGGAAACTCAATCATTCATTATGGATACTGAACAGGAGTGTGTGTGTTTGGGCCTGTCTGCTCTCTGACTGCAAATATGTACAACATCATTTCGCTCACTGTTGCAGGTTTTACAGGGGTGTGTGTGTGTCCTCTAAGAAACACTCCTCAATAAGTGTGATTACCCAAGGCATGATTTTACATGTGCTCTCTCTCAAACACACACATACACACCCCTGTAAAACTGCAACAGTGAGTCAGACTGAAACGATGATCTGTATGAGAGCAGAAACACACACACACACACACACACACACACACACACACACACACACACACACTGCTGTTTGTGTTTTTTCTTTTCTCTGTTGCATGCATCAGATGTGCTGGTTTATGCCCTCTGGTCAGGTGCGCAGAGTATGGCTGTCTGGAGTAGCAGGAGAACTGCTGGCAGTCAGGGGAATAGTAATCTGGATAAAAGGTTCTCCCATCAGGAACCCTTTCCTAGATGGTTATGATTCCCCTGGGAATGACTCCATACCTTCAGTGTGGTGGTCTAGAGTCTGAAGGAGCAGAAGGTCAGTTATCAATGGGAGGATCTTTGGCCTTGGTCTGGACGCTTCTCTAACAATATCCTCCATCTGTGCTTTTATTAATAGAGAGCTGGGAATGCCATTCCTCATCCTGCTCTCCACCATCGCTCCATCCTCCAGCCCAAATATGAGCATTTACTCAGAGTGGAGGAATTCCCCTCCCGACGGGCAGCGCAGAGCACAGCAGAACCTGTCGGGGGCAGTGGGCAGTGGGTCATTCAGAAGGGCGAGGGGTCTCCTGTTAGCAGCTCCATGATGATCTACAACATCAGCTTTGTTCAATGAACATTATATCAACATTATTTCTTCATTTCAACAATGAACTCATCGGACATTGAGGATGAGGGTGGGTAATGGGGCAATAAGCAGTGGGGGTAATGGGGTATTGAAGCAGTTAAAAATAAAAACAAGCAGTAAAAGGAGAGTCTGAGTTTGGTGAAGAAAATTGAGTTACAGACAGCCACCCAGTGCTGGGATGGTGCAGTACGTTGACTGACATGATCGATATCTAAATCAGTTCCAGACTTAAACCATGGTCCTTTCATAACACACACACACACACACACACACACACACACAGGAAGTACTCCTTCATTAACCCATCCACACACAATTCTCTCTCTCTCTCTCACACACACACACACACACACACACACACACACACACACACACACACACACACAGGAGAGCAGCAGGAGAGTTCAGTGCTTTGCCCAAGGAGTCTGGTGTTGTGTTCCACAGTTCAGGGAATCAAAACCAGTGACCTTCCAGTCTCAAGTCTGGTTCCCAAACCAACAGACCACAGCTGCTCCGCTGTACAGTGCAGTGCTGTAATTGGACAATGCAGTGATGGAGAAGCTGAAATATTGGAGCACATGTGGAGGGCGTGGATAACACTATTGGCTGAATGAGCGGGACCCTAAACCGTTGTAGGCTGAATGAGGAAGCAAATTGCTGTATGCCGAATGGTGGGGCTATATTGCTGCATGCCGAATGTGGAAGCAAATTGTTGTATGCTGAATGGGTGGGGCTAAAACTGCTGCAGGATTACGGGTAACAAACTGCTGCATTTAATTAGCTAAACTGCTGTAGGATTAATGGGTGGGGCTAAACTGCGCACATGAATTCTGCGTGACAGAAGAAAGGAGCGAATCAGGTGGTTTATGCAGTTTATTTTGCATATTCACGCAGTGAACTGTGAATTTTATTATTTACAAACAATATCAATATCTGTTATATTAAAGCTGAACATTCAGTTTTCCAAGATATTGGCACTTTAAGGTAAATTGTGATGATCCAGAGTAACTGTGGACATCTGTCCTACACCAGCGTCTATTCAGCTTCACATTCAGTCGGAAAATAAACAACTAAAAAAAAGATGAAATAATAACAATAATAATAACAAAATTCGATCAAGAGACACCTATCGCTTATATTATGAACTGTGTTCATTTGATTATCTAATTAAGAGATGAATTCATCATTTAAATGTGTCATTATACAGTTGATTCTACAGGTGCAGTGTGTGTGTGTGTGTGTGTGTGTGTGTGTGTGTGTGTGTGTGTTCTATACTCAGTTTCTGGCAGTCATTTCCTCTTCGTCTATCCGGTCTTTATGGTCTCAGGAAGGAGGAAGTGTGCTGCTGTGTTTTCAGTGTTTCTGAAGGTTAAGGTTTAAACAGTGACGTCATCCAGACGTCCCCGCAGAGACCGGGCCCAGAGACCGACCCCTGAGAGGTTCGGCCCTCAAGAGAGATCGGGCCCCACAGAGACTTTACAAAGCTGGGACTCTGTGGCCTGACGCTACAGGGGATTCCTAAAGTCTTAATGGCACCAGTCGAGAGGGTTTTGAGCCAGCCAAGGGTTACACCCCAGCAGCATCCCCTTCCTTCTCACCATCAGCAAGTAGGCCGCTTTCAAGGACAAGATGTCTTACAGTGCTCCCTTTGCACTCCTGAATGGACTCAGAGTGACTTCTTCATCTGATCATCAAACTCCAGATGGCAGCACTGTTGTTTTTGGAGAACAGCAGGTTCTCCTTGCAACCTCTCCCATGCTCTCTTGCAGCAGTTGTTCAGTGTTCTGATGGTGAATACCATTGATGAACATTAGGCAATATGATAAAGACCTTAGGATGATTAGAAGTCTCTGGGTTCCCTTTGTGTGCTGGTGGACTGTCTCCACACTTGCCCAGTGATCTGTGAGCATTCTAGAGGGTGGCACGATGATCCTGTATCTCCATTTGTACACACCCCATTCAATGTGGATCAGTGAGTCCAAACTCTCATACAGATGGTTCTGTATCCTTTCTGTGCCCGCTGATGAGCATCAAACAGCTCTTCTGAGCCTCAGAAACTCTATTTGACTGGCAAGCAGAAGATCAGACTTGGTAGACCCTCGTTCTTGGTAAATCAAACAAAACACTGTCCTAAAGGTTCATACTTTTGTCTTCAAAGATCTGGAACACTGGATCACTTTCCTCCAGAAATGAATGATCAGTGTCGTAATTCTGTCTCATTTGTTTGATTTGGTTCCTTATTTACTTTTAGAAAAATCAGATGAAGTTTATGCAGAAATACAGAAAATTATAAAGGACAAACCGGTGTGTAGAAAGGACACAACGGCGTTGAATAACACCGTTTATCAGACCTCTCTGAAGATGAATCTCTGACCCCATTTGAACGTGTGTGTGATTGATTTTTATTTACATAATTAGGTGTTACGTTACCGTTTCTGTCAAACATCTTTCAAACTATGAACATTTGTCCACTAATTACTGTCTAATAAAGGGATGTGACCTTGATCATCTTATTCATTGATTTAACTGTGAAGAAACATCACTATTAGTTCTATTAATCTCAGTCATTATCATTAATGCTGAGAAGATCACTGTAGACATGTGACCTATTTCAAACGTTTCTCATTTGAATATTTCTATAAATTATGGGAAATATAGTCTCTTTTCTCTGTTTGAGAAAAAACCACAATAAAAAGCCATTCATTACTTTTAATTTCTGAGGAAAGCTTGACCCATACAGCTCTGAACACAATTCCACTTACCTCACGTTAGTGGTCAGTAAACCAGTGGTCATACATTTCACTGAAATAAACTTCCAGCACATCGAGGTCAACAAAACTGGGAATGGAAATCAGAGTTTGCAGAACTCAGGCTGACTTTACTTGCAGAAAACAGATACATACTTTCACTCGTTTCATTTAGAAGTGAGTGGATTTAACTTGATGGAGCTGAAAGTTCAGACACACCAAACAAAGGTCAAAATAAAACACTGAAGAACTTAAACTGCACTGATTTCAGTAAAGTACTAAAGCTGGTGAAATTCAGAAATGGGGAGGAGTCTCCAGGCGCGACCAATCAGAGCTAAAGCTGAAGGGGGCAGACCTCAGAGGCAGAATGTGGTGATGAAGAAGTGGTGTGACTGTGTGTGTCTGTGTTTGTGTGGAAGCAGTTGTGTGTGTGTGTGTGGACGCAGTTGCGCATGTTTTGTCAGATTCTCAGGACAGCCGCAGTTCTTTGAGGCTGCGTAGCGAGTCTGCGCAGGTGCGGATGAGGCTGCACAGCTGGATGCTGGTTTCCACGGAGACAGCCTGCTGCAGCCCCTGTGTGGCCCAGCGCAGTTTGTGCAGGATAGCCTCCTCAGCATGCGTGAGAGCTGGGTTGGTGTGCGGTGGGACGGGTGGAGGCGGGGTGACCTGCAGACCGCTGCTGGTGGGCGGGATAAAGGCAGGGCTGCTGGAGGGCGGGCAACGCGGGGGGGCTGTGGAAGGAGGGGTGGGGCTCGAGTCCTCTGACGCCCACCTTCACAGTGCCTGGCCTTTGCAGTTTCCAGGATGGAGGAGGGTGGGACATGCACGCCATTGGCCTGGGGGTGCTGAGGGCCAGTTGACGCCACAGAGCCTGGTGAGAAGCGCCCGGCCCAGCGCTGGAAGAAAGGTGAGACAAAAGAAGTGCATAGAAGTTGATGTTAACTTTTTGTGTTCTTTTAAATCCATAAAAATGAAAATATGAAAGAGATCTTGAGTCAAATATTGGGTTTATATTGAGCAGAAGTATTTACTTTTAGTCAGCATCTAAAGTTGCAAAACATGACAGTTACATGAAGTAAAGAAACTGAAAGAATATTCATTTTTGTGATGTGCAACCATACTTGTGCAACACTTCTCCTACTGGACATTTCATTTCCTTAATGTCCCCGAGGGAACCCTCCCAGGAGATCACAGTTCCCATTCTATCCTATATTCTCTCTATAATATATATTCTTTATTTTTTCTATATTATTCTATTATTATATTATCATTACCTTCTTTTCTGTCTGTACTGAATTGATGCTGCTGCTGGATTTTTAGTGTCCCTGAGGGAACCCTCCCAAAGGGATCTATCTACACAGTTAAGAACACACCTGGGTTGTCTTTATCGACGTCTGAGTCCAGCTCTTGACATGCAACACAGTAATTCTTCTTCTGTCTGTCCTGCAGAAGGATCGTCTGTAATGATACACCACCATAAACAAAAACACTTTCTACAGGTTGCTTACAGTAATGGTAAATAAATTCTGGAAACGTGAGGTACGTAGAGTACAGGCACAAGCAGAATACGAGCACAGGTACAGGTAGAGTAAGGGTAGAGGACAGATACAGGTAGAGCTATGGACACGGGTACAGGCAGAGTACGAGTACAGGCAGAGTACGGGTACAGGTAGAGATACAGGCAGAGGTATGGGTAGAGGTAAATGCAGTTTTTGGGGGTCCCGGGGGTCTCACCCCACACAGCTCACAGCTCTCCCCCAGCATCTTATATCCTCTCAGCAGATAATCTCCCATCAGCTTGCTGATTTTGTCCTGGCGCTCCCTACAAGAGCCTGATCACCTTCATCTCTGCCCCCTGCTGAGGCCCTATTCAAAGTCTTCTTCTGAAACACAGAGACTGGTCTTACTGGGACTGTCCCACTGAATCACAGTGTAAACTGGTCTTACTGGGACTGTCCCACTGAATCACAGTGTAAACTGGTCTTACTGGGACTGTCCCAGTTTAACCTGGAGAACCGAAAGATGACTTTAATTAGCTTTACATTAAGCAGCAACTGCGCTAGATAATATAAAACACATGTTGAACTGAAGCATAACAGTCCTGAACACTAAAGCACTTTCGTTTCATGAGAAACTGAAAAAAAACAAAGTTTAAACTGTTTCTGAAGCAGTTAAATCACCCAAGGCTTTAGAGCCATGTCTTCCCTGCCAGCACTGACCCACAGCCGCCGGCCCGGAGAAACACAGCACCGACCCACAGCGCCGCCTGCCGGCCCGGAGAAACACAGCACCGACCCACAGCGCCGCCTGCCGACCCGGAGAAACACAGCACTGACCCACAGCGCCGCCTGCAGGCCCGGAGACACACAGCACTGATCTATTAGCGCCGCCTGCAGGCCTGAGACACATTGAAGCCTGACCCACGAGTGGGCCCTTACTGGCCCGGAGTCCCACAGTACCGACCCACAGCGCCCCCTGCCGGCCAAGAGAAACACAGCACTGACCCACAGCGCCACCTGCTGGCCCAGATACACACAGCACTGAACCACAGCGCCCCCTGCCGGCCAAGAGAAACACAGCACTGACCCACAGCGCCCCCTACTGGCCCGGAGTCCCACAGCACACTCACAGCTTCCTGCTGCCTCCAGAGAAACAGCACTGACCCACAGCGCCTCCTACTGGCCCGGAGTCCCACAGTACTGACCCACAGCGCCCCCTACTGGCCCGGAGTCCCACAGTACTGACCCACAGCGCCCCCTGCCGGCCAAGAGAAACAGCACTGACCCACAGCGCCACCTGCCGGCCCGGAGAGACACAGCATCGACAGCGCCTTGCCGGCCAAGACAAACACAGCACTGACCAACAGCGCCACCTGCCGGCTCGGAGACGCACAGCCCCGACCCACAGCGCCCCCTGCCGGCCAAGAGAAAATGACAGACTGACCCACAGCGCCACCCGCTGGCCCGGAGAAACACAGCACTGACCCACAGTGCCCCCTGCCAGCCCGGAGACACACAGCACCGACCCACAGCGCCCCCTGCAGGCCAAGAGAAACACAGCACTGACCCACAGCGCCACCTGCTGGCCCAGATACACAGCTTGCAGCACTGAACCACAGCTACTTGCCATCCAGAGAACACAGCACCGAATCTACAGCGCTGCTGGCCCGGAGAAACACAGCACTGACCCACAGTGCCCCCTGCCAGCCCGGAGACACACAGCACCGACCCACAGCGCCTGCAGTAGTCTGGAGAAACACACTGTCTACATATTCTTCACATTCTGTCTACACACTGGTCACACAATGTTCGTGACTTCGTTCACAATCTGCTATAAACAAATACATAAAAGCTTTTTATATTTAGCACACTTCAGGTTTTATTTGATTTGATGCGGGGATTTAGGAGCCCTAGGGAAAAGACAGGACTGGTGCCCGCTAGATCATACTAAATTGCTTACATGTGAGTGATTAGTGACTGACAGCCTGTAGAAGAGGCAGGTCCAGGGAGTAAAAATCCAAAACAGTATTTGTTGCGACTACCTGGACCGCTTTGAGGTGGATTTTTATCTTCTGGACGCAGGGTCTGTGAATGTAAACTCTGACACAAACCAAGAAAGTCAGACATGTGTCCCCAGTGGTTCAGAGGTTGTTGCTAGGCAGTTCTGATAGTATCTCTAGTGTTATTGAGTGGTTGGCATAGGGTGTTGCTAGTACATGGTATTCCAGGTGATTGCCCGTAAGGTTACTAGGGTGGAAGGTACTCTCCACAATTTTGTTCCAACTGCCTGGACAGCTTTGCTGATTTGCCACCATAGATCATCATAAGTTCCCCTGGAGGGAACTTGGGGGAACCTTAAGTTATAGTTGATTTGAGTTTGAGCCAGACATGCCCAGCAGTGTCCACCCCTTCGTCCTCCCCCAGTGCTGACTCATCCCGGCCATGCCATAGCATCCCGGCCCAACCCAGGGCCCTCTCATCCCAGTCCTCTGGCAGCAGCAGCAGCAGAAACCTGTGGAGATGATCCCAATGCAGCTCCACGGATATGACTGACCACCAGGGTGGGATGAGTGAACCACCCCATACCAGAGAGAGAGATGGAGAGAGAGCAGGCAAGGTGTATAAGGCTCCTGAGGAGCAATAATGTAACCACAGCACTGTTTACAGGAACAGACTCTAAAGGGTACCCACCGGGCCGGGATTGTGAGGAGGACGCCAAGTGAATTCAGTGCAAGGTAATTTGGACCACTCCTCCCAAATTCACCAAAACATTAAACACTGTAAACAAACACAGACCTTCATGTTTGATATCTGTGACATCATCAATCATATATGAGGTTTTTGGCAGTGATGGTGTGTGTGTGTGTGTGTGTGTGTGTGTGTGTGTGTGTGTGTGTGTGTGTGTGTGTGTGTGTGTGTGTGTGTGTGTGTGTAGTTACCCAGCAGCAGAGCGGCAGTGGTGCAGAGCGTGTCCCAGGGGATGGTCTGTGAGGGAGGCCAATACTCTGTGTGTGTGAGGTACAGCAACAGACACAGCCAGGAGTGGAGCAGCAGACCACAGACACCCACACACGACAGCAGCACACACACTGGACCGGGGTGGACCTCCCCAACATTCTTCCTAAACAACACCTTATACACACACACACACACACACACAGTCACACCAGATACTGAAAGTAGAGGTTCACATACTTTTACCCTCACAGATATGAAATACTGGATCATTTTCCTCAATAGATAAATGATCGGTGTGATATTTCTGTCTTATTTGTTTAATTTGGTTCCTGATCTACTTTTAGGACTTCTGAAGATCTTTTAGCAGAAGATGCTTTAGCTCAAATTTTATATCACAATATGAAAGTAATTAAATAACTATTACAATTAAAAATAATCATAATAATCATAATAATAGTAATAATGACTTTCAGTGGATTTAACCTTGTAGAGGGCCGAGGTGGAAGCTGACCCAACTCCAAGAGCCACCCCTGTGATTGAGTTGCTATGGAAACCATCAGCATACGCCAGCATGACAATACCAGTAATGGACAGGATAGCAGCTACAATCTGTGTGAAGGAACATAAGAATACTGTAAACAATAAACAATTACAGAAACAATAAAAAATAAAGTCACTGGCCACTTTATTGGAAACACCAACCCTGTGCTTTAACACACTGGAAACTTTATTAGAAATGCTTTAGTCTAACAGGTTCTCTGACCCTGACACCCATGAAGCGGTCCTTGAGGCCGATCCAGCTGAGCAGGAAGGCAAAGGCATGGCTGCAGCAGAGCACGGCGCTGCCGTCGCTGATGGAGATCCTGCTGAGGGACAGCAGGTGAAGGTATCCCGACATGCTCCAGAGCAGAGAAAAGGGAGCTGCACCTTTCAGCACCAGACTCACCGACAGCTCCCCCTCACCCAGAAACCTGCTGCACTTTCTGACCACACACACACACACACACACACACACACATATATATATATATATATATATATGAGAATCTCACAGAGAAGTTGTTTGTTGTCCAGAAATGCTAAAAGGCTGCTTTGGCTAATGAACAGCTCCACAAACTAAACATCAGCATCTCCAGGACTATATCTATGGAACAGTTATATCATAAAACTAATAGTATGATATAAATCCACTATATAATAAATATAAGAATTAAATGTAATAAATTCACATCACTGGGGAGTTTGTTTGCCTGTAGGTGTTGGTGTAGGTAGGGTTCAGTTCGACATCATTAGTGTGATTAGTTTTATTATACAGACGTGATTTTTATTGTGGTCCTTCTTGAGCTGCTGAAGAAGCTGCTTATTGTAATCTGCTTTCAGAGTCTAATCCTTACATCTTAACATTGAGCTCAACAAACGCCCACACCTCATTACTCACACGCTGCCCAGCCCTGTGACCTCACCGCACTCACTGTACCGTCCTCACACAATTGCAAAATGGACGTTCCAGACGAGACAAAGTTAGCTTCTTATTGATCAGCAATGATAACAGGATGGATGAGGTTCCAGCGAGCGAGTGGCTGTCAGAGTGGCTGTCCGATGTAAAAGTGTGATACAAATAATAGTTGCTAGGCTGTGGCTGTGTGGTTGCCATGGTATTCCAGATGTTTTCTGTGGTGTTTCTATGGTTTAACAAAGTGGTGGCCAGGTGGGCACTGTGGCATCCTAGGTTGTCACTGTGGTGTTACTAAGTGGTTGCTTGATGGTTGTGGCAGTGGCTTCTAAGGTGTAAGTTTAATGTCCACCATTTGTTCCTAAAAGCGTAAGTCAGATTGATAACCTATAAAACTACGCTGTTGATTCTACTCATTCTAACTGTGACAGGTTTGAAAAATTCAATCCATACAGACGTTTATGTGTTAAACATTTATGGACACATTTCAGTGAATTCCTTTGGGAGAGTTTTGGGAAGGATATCGTTCTTGCTGTGAGTTGAACAGGATGTTTAAACAATGTAAAACAGCAACTACAGAAGAGCGTGTGAATGGGTGGAACCTGGAGAAGGGTTTAGATGGGATGGTTGTGAGGTCACATCTACGTAACATTATATTAAATATTTAGAATTTAACTGAATGGAGCTGTAGACTGACCGCAGCTGGACACTTGGCCACTCCCTCTGCTTGGACCCCAGCAGGTGTCCCAGGTAGTACATAGGGAAGAACAGGAGGTTCCAGATGCCGCAGAACCAGATGATGAAGAACGGTGCGTGCAGTTGGGTCAGTGCATGTTTAGCACTGTGAGCTGCCCAGGCCCAAGCGGTCGACGTGCCCCCGGCCAGCAGCAGCCCGGCAGTCACCCGGAGGAAGGCCTTCAGTGAGCAGCGAGAACAGCAGGAGCTGACCTCTGGACTCCCAGGGTCCTTCTGAGGGAGAGAACCCTCTGAGCACAGAACACAAAGGGCACAGGCAGAGCTGGATTACTTGCTGATAATTCACAAAATGATGAGAGAGTTCACAGACGTTTTCACCGTCAAACTGCATAACTGAGAGTAGAAATAGCAACTATTATTCTTATTTTTTCTGGGTGTGTGGGTTCTGGGTTTCTACCACAGCGGGACTAATGAGACACTAAGTAAGGCATGGTACCAACCCTGTTACTTAGAACATGGACTAAAGTACAGAGCAGAGCCTCACAACTCAGTAAACCTGTTATCCTGAAAAGTTGAGTTTGTTCACACACACACACACACACACACACACACACACACACACACACACACACACACACACACACAGAGCACCATCAGACGACAGCAAGGGTCTTACCTGGAGGGCTGGACAGGTGTTGGATAGCAGGTGTGGGAGCAGGGCATGGTGACACCCTTGCTGAGAGTTTGTTCATGGCTGTGTGTGTGTGTGTGTGTGTGTGTGTGTGTGTGTGTGTGTGTGTGTGTGTGTGTGTGTGTGAGAGAGAGAGAGAGAGAGAGAGAGAGAGAGAGAGAGAGTGAGAGACCTAGAGTTCCACACTAGATTACATCTGATCATCACAGACCACTGAACACAAATGAGCTTATTAATCCTAAAAAACGCCACCTAGTGAAACCGAGCAGTGTTCTTCAGAGCATGACCAAGCTCATCACCTAATGAGGGAGTTCTTCACAATCTGGATCAGAGTGCTGGGGAATAGAACACCTGAAACTGTGCAGGGCCAACTTTCCCAAATCATCTTAGTTCTGAGATGATCAGAACTGGATGACAGAGAGTGTTCGGTGTGATGCTCGATCATTTACTGAATGTAACACTCATACACTATTTGAAAGTGTGGACACCCCATCAAATATATAATATATACAGTATTATATGTAGAGTAATATGTATTTACAGCCAGGGAGTTTTCAGGTTGTTTTTCGGGTGTTTTCAGGGCATTGTCAGGGAGTTTTTTGGGATGTTTTTCATAGTGCTTTGTGGTGTTTTCAGGTGTTTTTGAGAGATTTCATGGTGTTTTCTGGAGTTTTCAATGGGTTTTCAGGGTGTTCTCTGGAGTTTCAGTGTGTTTTCAAGGTGTTTTTCAAGGAGTTTTCAATGTGTTTTCAAGATGTTTTTCAAGGAGTTTTCATGGTGTTTTTATGGTATTTTCAAGGTGTTGTCAGGGAGTTTTCGGGTGTTTTTAATTGTGTTTTCAAAGTGTTTTCATATTTTTTTTTCTGGGGTTCTAAGGGAGTTGTAGGGAGTTTTCCGAATGTTTACAGGGTGTTTTCTGGGAGTTTTAGTGTTTTTTCAGGGGTTTAGAAGGTGTCTTTTCAGGGAGTTTTCAAGGTGTTTTCAGTGTGTTTTGGGGGCTTTTAAGGGAGTTCTCAAGATTTTTTCAGGGTTTATAACAGTTTTATGAGTTGGTTTGGATGTTTTCGGGAGCTTTCTGGGAGTTTTTGTGGTGTTTTTAGCGTGTTTACAGGAGTTTTCAATGTGTTTTTCAGGGAGTTTCCATGAGCATCAATGACCTTGTTGCAAGTTCACTTGTTGTCCTTCCTTGGAGCACTTTTTTTAAGAACCATCATCAGTGTTTTTCAATGCACCTGGCAGTGGTATTAATGTTATGACTGATTATCTGGCTGAATATAAGTATTATTACCTGGGTGTTAACAGGATGTTTTTCAGACTGTAGTAAAAATAAAGATCAGGATAAATATTTAAACCTCTTTAATCAGACATTGCTCTAACCTTCTTCATACAGATAAATAAAAACAAACAACAGAAATGGATGTTTAAAAGTTTTATTATTTTTTTAAATTATTAAATTATTTCACAACATTATAACATTCCTTTCTAAGTGAGATAAACTGGAAAAAGTCACGAAAGTGACACTAACACACAAACAGATAAACAGACTGCACTCAGAATAAACAAAAACATACATACAGTTTTTATTAAAGAGAGTTAAGAGCAGAATTTACTGAGAGAAATCTGTTTCAGACAAGGGGAGTAAAGCGCTCCTGTTAGCGGCAGTGCTAACTGGCTACCTGAGATAAATGTAGCATTTAGCATTGAGTGCTAAACAAACAAATTCCACTGAAAATAATCAATTTAACAGTTTTCATGTCAACAGTTTTACATATACAAATATAACAGCGGTGAAAAACAGAAATGCAAAGTTGCGGGAAGTTAGCCATGCTAACTACATTAGCCTCAGAGATGCTAAAACAGTTTCTAGTATTTAATATATTTATTATTTTATGGAATTACATTTACTTAAAGTAATAGCGATTAAACTAAAGTGATAAATCTTTAAATCTCTGTTAGTTGGGAATTATCCTCATCTGTCTGTTTATTGACTTCTGTAAATAAATGCTGATTTAACTGTATTTTTATGGACATGGATATTTGAGTTTTTAATAATATGATTCTTTTATGCATAATAGTGCACAGTTTCTTACAGGAGTGTATTTATACTCTAGAGGAGTGACTGAAGGCACCCACTGACTCTCGACACTCCTACAGCAGACGCAGGAGATCCAGCCCAGAGCAAACATACGGCCCAGGATTTGGTTCTGATGGCTCAGCTGCAGCAGAGCCACCCAGGCATTCGGAACACAATCCTGGGCCGGACTTTTCCTCTTTGGACCCTGATCTCTTGCCTTTGTGTGTGAATATGTGTGTTTGAGGTATCTTGCTGCAGCTCCTTTGGACCTTGGTTCTGGTTCTTCAACTCTCTTTGTTTTGGTTCTGCAGAGGGAAACTAAATGAAGGATCTACTCAGATCAGACCTGCAGCTCAGACCTGCACAGGGTTCACTCTGAGAGAGAGAGAGAGCGAGACAGAGAGAGAGAGAGAGAGACACACACACACAGAGAGAGAGAGAGAGAGAGAGAGAGAGAGAGAGAGAGAGAGAGAGAGAATATTAAAATGACGTAATATAAGAGGTATAAATATAGAAGATGTGCTCTTGGTCAATGCAGATAGTATGTGTGTGTGTGTGTGTGGGGGGGGGGGGGGTACCTGTGGGTTTGGGGTGCATCAGAATTAGAGGCAGCTCTGCTGTTACGTCACTGGAGAGAGAGAGCGAGAGAGATATATTTAAAACTGTTGCAATGTTTATATAATGTACACACCGATCAACCATAACATTAACACCACATGCCTAATTAATACGTAGGTCCCTCTCATATAGCCACAACACATCTGACTATTCAAGGCAAGGACTGAAGACAAGTCAAAATGCTGTAGACAGGACGGATGTGGCTAAACTGCTGTAGGCTGAATGGGTGGGGCTAAACTGTTGTAGGCTGAATGGGTGGGGCTAAACTGCTGTAGGCTGAATGGGTGGGGCTAAACTGTTGTAGGCTGAATGGGTGGGGCTAAACTGCTGTAGGCTGAAAGGGTGGGGATAAAATGGTTTAGGTTACATAGGGTGGGGATAAACTGCTGTAGATTAAATGAGTGGAGCTAAATTGCTGTAGACCAAAGCTCTCTGAAGGTGTTCACCAAGACAAGTAATTTGTGAAGAGGGACCTTCATGAGCATCAGTGTGCCTTGGACCCCATGACCCTGTCGCCAGTTCACTGGTTGTCCTTCCTTGGAGCACTTTTGTTAGGAACTATCATCAGGGTTTTCAGTGAACCTGGCAGTGGTATTAATGTTATGAGTGATTATCTGGCTGAATATAAGTATTATTACCTGGCTGTTAGACCTCCCAACAGACTGAAAGAAAATCAAAACACCCATTAAAATTTACACAAAAAGTAATTCAGAAGGAAAACAACAATGAAGGAATAAGTAGAGTGTGTCTATAGAGTGTGTCTGGCTTGTGCTGGTGTGTTTTCTGCACTCAGGGGAATTAGACAGAGACTCACCCTCCACCCGACACCATCAGGTTCACTTTGATTTTATACGACACCAGAATTCCCAGCACCTCCTTATCCATCCCTGGCCGCATACTGCAGAAAGAAAACAACATGGGATTCACAGACTGACACACACCAGTCTTCAGCCTTCCTGCTCTATAAACAACTGAACTGCAGCAGCAACCTTCTCTACCATCATATGTTCTTCTCTGGGTCTGTCAGCTTGATGTATAAATGTTTCAGTTGATTGACTGATCGATTGTTTGACGTGTGTGTGTGTGTGTGTGTGTGTGTGTGTCTGTGTCTGTGTGTGTGTTACTCACACAGTGGTGGAGGCCAGGTTAGTGTCCTCCTCCTTCAGCCGTCCATCGAGAGCCAGGCCGCGCTGCTCTTTGTTATTAGCCAGTAAGGGGGTGATGGACAGGGACTTCTCAAAAGTTGAGTTTGCCTCCACTGTTTCACTGCAACACCAGACCAGTAAAACCAGTAAAAATCAAGGTGTTTCCAGAACCTGTGTGTTGGTTTCAGTCAGTGGTGCAGAAGATTGTGTGCCAGTGTTGTGTGGACTCACGAGAACT
This sequence comes from Acestrorhynchus altus, assembly GCA_034509495.1. Classification (NCBI taxonomy): domain Eukaryota; kingdom Metazoa; phylum Chordata; class Actinopteri; order Characiformes; family Acestrorhynchidae; genus Acestrorhynchus; species Acestrorhynchus altus. Next base: position 120,366 of record CM067519.1, read on the forward strand.
CTTCAGTTAGCACAGACTTGGTGTATTTATCTGCTGAGTACAGAACCACGTCTGTCGTCTGCTCAACTGTAAACAAATGCAAGGAAAGAAGCTTGTTTCATTCCCCCTGTGCCACTGTTATCAACCACACACTATTTTATTTTTACATCCACCTCTGCTGTGGAGTTAAACTGCTGTAGGCTGAATGGGTGGGGCTAAACTGCTGTAGGCTGAATGGGTGGGGCTAAACTGCTGTAGGCTGAATGGGTGGGGCTAAACTGCTGTAGGCTGAATAGTAGTAAATGTAAATATGCCAATATGTAGTGTGGTTATAAATATGTAAACTATATGGATTAGGAAATTGAATAATACACTTTGCCAGTTTACAGCCATTATTGAGGATCTTACTGTGTGTTTGTGTTTTATGGGATTCAACTCACCAGTGATTTTAAATTTCTTCACAACTTTGTTGGATTCATTATTCACCTTCACTTTAATGGGGATGGCATCTCCATGGTAATAAATCTGTTATAAAGAAAAACAAAATTGTAGTATTTTATAGTTGTACTCTCTGTAAAATGTGTTTATTAAACTGCTAAATGTTTCTGAAACACTGAATAGCTGAGCTCTCACTTCTTTATCCAAAGAAAGCTCCAGATGAACAGGTTTATCAGACAGCATGAAGTTCTTGCAAATTTCAGCCTTCTGACCAGATCCGGTGTTATCAGGAGCAAACTGGATCTTGCGGATGACAAGGCGAGCGGTGTCCCTGAGATAGACAGCAAGAGAGAGAGAGAGAGAGAGAGAGAGAGATAAAGAGAGAGAGAGATAAAGAGAGATAAAGAGAGAGAGAGAGAGAGAGAGAGAGAGAGAGAGAGCAAGAGAGAGAGACAGAGAGAGAGATAAAGAGAGAGAGAGAGATAAAGAGAGATAAAGAGAGAGAGAGAGAGAGATAAAGAGAGAGATAAAGAGAGAGAGAGAGAGATAAAGAGAGAGATAGAGAGAGAGAGAGATAAAGAGAGAGATAAAGAGAGAGATAAAGAGAGATGAGAGAGAGAGAGAGAGAGAGATAAAGAGAGAGATAAAGAGAGAGAGAGAGAGATAAAGAGAGAGATAAAGAGATATCTTATCCTACCTCTAATCTGCAAAATCTGCTGCTGACAGAACGGTACAGTTCATACACAAGTTCTGTGCAGTACCTGTAATTAGTTCTGTGTGTATCTATAATTAGTAGTTTACATTTTGTATAATAAGGTACATCTTTCTTTACTAACTGTATATTCTACTGTAACAATTTCCCCCAGTGGGAAAAAAGATCATCCAACATCCCAAACTCATTAACACTGAACAGCTGAAAGCAATCAGATCCTCACAGCAATGTTCCAGAATCTAGTAGGAAGTCTGTTCTGGACAGTACAGAAGCAGGATAAACTCTTTAATGCCCTTGATTCCAGAAGAAACAGGCGTCTGATCATTTGATCATTTGATCACGGAGCTATCGTACAAGGTGGCTTTATGCTGATTGGTGATAAGATCTGTCCAATCTACATTAGTCCTACATAGTACATAGGATTGTGTCATCTTTGCTGCCATATTTGTTCAGGCCACGTCTCATCATTCTCATTCGTTT
>CM067519.1:124474-126974 GCA_034509495.1 Acestrorhynchus altus
GTAAAATTTTTACACAGTTATAAATAATAACACTGAAATGATGTCAGTCTCTCCCACAGCCTGACCCGAACAAGGCATATGAGAATGAATCAGAGCTGGAGGGAAGGTGAAGTGAGCAGTCTTACCTGTCTCAGGTAGAATCAGGTGTAATCCGCAGGTGCTGGTGGGTGCTGCTCGGTCTGAGCTGAGGGAACTCGTCCTGTAATTTATAGTGGTCCTGCAGCCGCCTCCTCCAGGCTTTATCCACCTTAATTTAAACCGAGCTCCCTCTCCTCCAATCCGATTACCCAATTACTGCCCGGCTATTTACGACCACAACCTGTTTATAAATAAAGTCAACAAATTAAACACAGGGTTTACCTCTCAGCAGCTAAAGGGGCGGGGCTTAACCTTCAATCAGTTCTTAATCCTGTTCAGCAGCACTGGGTTATCGATCAGTCATTGTTGATATCTGATGTGTGTGTTTGTGTACATGTGTGTGTGTGTGTGTGTGTGTGTGTGTGTGTGTGTGTGTGTGTGTATGTTTGTGTATATGCGTGTGTTTGTGTATGTGTGTGTGTGTGTGTGTGTGTGTGTGCACATGTTTGCGTATGAGTGTTTGTGCATGTGTATGTGTGTGTGTGTGCATGTGTTTGTTTACGTGTGCATTTACATATGTGTGTATGTGTGTGTGTGTGTGCATATGTGCGCATGTTTGCATTTAGGTGTTTGTGGGTTTGAGCATGTATGATTGCATGTTTGTGTGTGATTGTGTGTATGTGTGCATGTGTTTGTTTTTGTATGTGTTTGAGCGCACGTGTGTGTGTGTGTGTGTGTGTGTGTGTGTGTGTGTGTGTGTGTGTGTGTGCGCGTGCGTGCGTGTATTCACTTCAGCTTTAGCCTGCTAGATTAAATTTCCCAGAATAAATTCATCAGTAACTGGTGCTTCATTCTGGGAGAAGCTATGTGCTAAACTGGGCAGTGGACAGAGATGACTACAGAGCAAAGTAGCTCTAATCTGTTGGGGTCGAACCTCCAGCTTTACTGATATAATGCTAAAGAGCAGAACCAGACTTACAGTCACTAAAACCACAGCTAGACTTTATCTCAGCAAAGCTTCAAAATGTGATTAAATATCACCTCTGCACCTCAATAACTTATATAACTTAAATATCTACACAGAGCACTACACACAGAGCACTACACACAGAGCACTGCATACAGAGCACTATACACAGAGCACTACACACAGAGCACTATACACAGAGCACTACACACCGAGCACTATACACAGAGCACTATACACAGAGCACTATACACAGAGCACTACACACAGAGCATTATACACAGAGCACTATACACAGAGCACTACACACAGAGCACTACACACAGAGCATTGCATACAGAGCACTATACACAGAGCACTACACACAGAGCATTATACACAGAGCACTACACACAGAGCACTATACACAGAGCACTACACACAGAGCACTACACACAGAGCACTACACACAGAGCATTGCATACAGAGCACTATACACAGAGCACTACACACAGAGCATTATACACAGAGCACTACACACAGAGCACTATACACAGCACTACACACAGAGCACTACACACAGAGCACTATACACAGATCACTACACACAGAGCACTGCACACAGAGCACTGCATACAGAGCACTACATATAGAGCACTACACACAGAGCACTACATACAGAGCACTACATACAGAGCACTACATATAGAGCACTACACACAGAGCACTACATATAGAGCACTACATATAGAGCACTACACACAGAGCACTACATACAGAGCACTACACACAGAGCACTACACACAGAGCACTGCACACAGAGCACTGCATACAGAGCACTACATACAGAGCACTACATACAGAGCACTACATACAGAGCACTACACACAGAGCACTGCATACAGAGCACTACAGACAGGTTTTTGGGTTTTGTGTTGTGGGTTTTTGGTATTTCTGTTTTTTGGGTTTTGTGTTGTGGGTTTTTGATATTTCTGGTTTTCTTTTCAGCAACAAGGTGATGTTTCTCAAATGCAGCTCTGAAAGGCAGGTGATGTAATGGCTCATCTTTTCTCCAGACTGTTACGAGCTGGTAGACGTGGGATTTGTAGCCAGACACATGGGAAAACTCCTAAACATAACCCTTAATGCACTTACCCTACAGCTTAGAAGACAGAGCTCCGCCCCCAAACACAGAAAATCACTCAGTTTGAGTTTACCTGAGTAAATGGAACCATCTGTCCGAGACATTCGGCACCTCAGAAATCAGGACTGAGCAGATTAATCTAATACGACAATAATCACTGCATTCAAAAGAGATTCAGCTTTCTTATTTATTTATTTATTTATTTATTTACAAATGGAGTTCAACAATCAGCTACCTCAAGATGTGCAAATGCACACACAACCTGTAGAGAAGTACTGCCAATAGTTTATCTCTGGAGCAGATAATTAAACATGACTCTATTGTCTCCATGT
>CM067519.1:139474-144474 GCA_034509495.1 Acestrorhynchus altus
GCAGTGCTGAGAATGAATAAGTGTAGAAACGAGGAGGTGGTCTTAATGTCCTACAGGCAGGTGTTGGACTGTGTGATAGTATCGAACACCGATGTGACACTGTGAGGTCAAATTAACTGTGGTATCGTTTAAATATATTTACCATTAAAACCTTATTCTGCTCGTTTTCTTTTAAAGTGTTGGTGTTTGTTTAATTCCAGGTTTTGATGTGAATTCCAGTCTGAAGTTCTCCTTTGACCTCTCGCTGCCGGGCAAACGAGCCTCACGGAAAAACAACAACAACAACACAAAGAAGGTGAGAAATGTTTAAAGCCTGTCGTTACAGAGGGACGACAGACGCTGGCTGATCTGATCAGCTCAACCGCAGCTTCATTTACTAAACCTGACCACACTTACGGACCACCTACACCAGCACGGCCTCCACACATCCATCTACACCACAATCCGAAACCAGCTTTATCCCTCAGAATTAAACAGGCTGTGGCTTTAAGACTGATACACACGGAATGGACAAAAGTATTGGGACACCTTCTCATTCACTGTTTCTTCTGAAATCAAATATAAAGTCATAAATCATAAAGCATCTTCCAGCAGTAATAAAGACTTCTTTGTGTGTGTGTGTGTGTGTGTGTGTGTGTGTGTGTGTGTGTGTGTGTGTGTGTGTGTGTGTGTGTGTGTAGATTGAGGTGATGCACGACTATGAGGAAAACCGCAGCAACGTGTCTTACGAAGCTGATGGATTAGAAAACCCTGACCAGCACAAACGGTCTGAACACACACTCTCATTCACACACACACACACACACACACACACACACACACACACACACACACACACACACACACCTCTTATCTGCTCTCTCTCATACAGGCGTGTGGTGAAGGAGCTGGTGGAGACAGAGAGGGTGTATGTGGAGGAGCTGCTGTCTGTCTTACTGGTGAGGAACGTCAATCACACACCATTCAGCACTACTGTAAACTCACCCCTGTAACACACACACTTCTGTGTGTGTGTGTGTGTGTGTGTGTGTGTGTGTGTGTGTTTCAGGGGTACAGGGCTGAGATGGATAACCCTGCCCTCGCCCATATCCTGCCCCCTGAACTCTACAACAAGAAAGAGGTTTTATTTGGAAACCTACCAGAGATCTACAAATTCCACAGCAGGTACACACACACACACACACACACACACACACACACACAAAGTATAAGCTCATGCTCTCTGTGGTGTTTAGGTTGTTTGTTCAGGACCTGGAGAGCTGCCTGGAGACTCCAGAGAGAGTGGGAGCGAGATTCCTGGAGAGAGTGAGTCCGAGCCACCCCTGACCCTCTGAATTCACACTGGGATACCGTGTGTTTACACTCTAAACTAACAGCTCACCCTGCAGATTCATACTGGATATAATCACAGTGACACTCTGACTTGCTGTTCCAGTGGATTAAAGCCTCTCTTTGCTGGTTTTGCAGAAGGAGAATTTCCAGGTGTACGAGCGTTACTGCCAGAACAAGCCGCGTTCCGAAGCCCTGTGGAGGCAGTGTTCGGACTCACTCTTCTTTCAGGTTCTACGTCTCCTCTGCTGCTTTATTTGAACTGCAGAACTGAAGCTTAATAATTTTCGGTACATCTAGAACACTCACCATGCTGTGGTTCTCCTCTGTTTGTGTAGAAATGTAAGAGAAAGCTGGAGCACAAACTGGACCTGGATTCATACTTGCTTAAACCCGTTCAGCGGTTGACCAAGTACCAGCTCCTGCTGAAGGTGCTCAGCTACAATATCTATGATACCTAGAACCAAGACAAAACACTTCATTTGTTTCATTCCCTCTTTCTCCCCGTGCTGAGATCTGAGAGGATTTGTGTTTTTTCCAGGAGCTGCTTAAACACAGCACAGACTCTCCGTATGTGGCTGAACTACAGGGGGCGCTAAACGCCATGCTTGACCTCCTGAAGTCCGTCAATGACTCCATGCACCAGATTGCAATCACTGGCTATGAGGTCAGCCTATAGCAATTTGGCCCCACCCACTCAAACTACAGCAGTTTAGCCCCACCTATTCAGCCTACAGCACTTTAGCTCCACCCATTCAGCCTACAGCACTTTAGCTCCACCCATTCAGTCTACAGCACTTTAGCTCCACCCATTCAGCCTACAGCACTTTAGCTCCACCCATTCAGCCTACAGCACTTTAGCTCCACCCATTCAATCTACAGAGTGTTTTGGGTTTTGGGTCAGTCAGGGGTGTCTGGGGGGTTAAAAAGGGAGCTGATCTATTAAAGCAGATAGGACTACATCTACAACGACATCTGTGTGTGTGTGTGTGTGTGTGTGTGTGTGTGTGTGTGTGTGTGTGTGTGTGTGTATCAGGGCGAACTGAGTGACCTGGGCCGGGTGCTGATGCAGGGATCGTTCAGCGTGTGGATGAGGAGGGGGGTGATGCGTGTGAAGGACATTGCACGCTTTAAACCGATGCAGAGGCACCTGTTCCTGCATGAGAGAGCACTGCTGTTCTGCAAGAGGAGAGAGGAGAACGGAGACCAGACCTCCTACAGCTTCAAACACTGCCTGAGGGTCAGCACAGACACACACACACACACACACACACACACACCCACAGAGATGTTGTTTCAGAGTGAAAGCAGAAGTCCACTAGTCCTATCTAGAACTATGTCATCTAGAAGTCCATATGTGGTGGAACAGACAACAGGAATAAGAAGACAGTGTTTAAAGGCAGACTGTTGGGAGGAGTTCAGTGATCCAGTGCAGATGGACTGTGGCATCTCCGCTCTTGTCTGAGTGTGTTTTCTTTGCAGATGAGTGCTGTGGGAATCACTGAGAACATTAAAGGAGACGTGAAGAAGTTTGAGATCTGGTACAGCGGGCGGGAGGAGGTGTATGTGGTGCAGGTGAGCAGGATCATAAACTCCCTACCTTTCCTGACCTTGGGCTTAAACCCAGACCACCTTTTAAACCTTGTAAAGACCTTTCTGTGCAGATCTTCACTCTAATGTGCCGACACTGCGCAGGCGTGCTGACTGTGTCCACTAAAACTGGCACTAAAAGCAGCTTCGCAAATGACCTTCATGACCACTTTCTCTGAAATGTTCCTACACTCAGCTGATCCCACCACCTGCATCGGAACTGATCCCTCACTGTTCTGACATCAGCCTGACGGTGGCGCTGTGCTGTGTTGTTTCTCCTCAGGCTCCTACGGTGGAGGTGAAGCAGGCATGGCTCAGTGAGATCAGAAAAATCCTCACCAGCCAGCAGAAGAACGTTCCAGGTGCGGTTCCACTCAGTGGGTGTTAAATGGTACAGATGTAGAAGCACATTCCTCTCGGCGCTGTAGCGGATTTGGATCAGTTTGGATCAGGATCGGTTTGGACGTGGTCTGAATTGAGATTACACTCAGATGTGTGTATGTACAGAATCCGTAAACTCTGAGGTGAGGGAAAATAAAAGGTTCTGCAGTGCTGAAAGAACACACAATTCTTTAGAACCCACAGGCTCATTATTATAGTTTTTGGTACATAAACCTCCGTAAGTAAGAGCACATTAGAGGGACAACAATAAACTACAGGAAGAATGTGGGACACGGGCCTTTAATGAGACAATACTGTTTAAATCTCCCCCTCTGTCTCTGTCTCTGTCTCTGTCTGTCTCCCCCCCCCCTCTCTCTGTGTTCTCTCTCTCTCTGTGTGTTCTCTCTCTTTCTGTCTCTCTCTCTGTTCTCTCTCTCTCTTGCTCTCTCTGTTCTCTCTGTGTTCTCTCTCTCTCTCTCTCTCTCTCTCTCTCCTCCTCCTCCTCCCCTCTCTCTCTCTCTCGCTCTCTCTATCTGTGTTCTCTCTCTCTCTTTGTGTTCTCTCTCTCTCTCTCTCTCTCTGTCTCTCTGTGTTCTCTCGCTCTCTCTATCTGTGTTCTCTCTCTCTCTTTGTGTTCTCTCTCTCTCTCTCTCTCTCTCTCTCTCTCTCTCTCTCTCTCTCTCTCTCAGATAATGGTCACCCCAGTGTGGATCAACCTCTTTTAGCTGACAGGTGAAGCTCAGTGCAGCTGGGTTTTCCTCCTCATCCTCCTCTTCCTGCTCCTCCTGCTCTTCCCCCTCCTCCTCCTGTGTTCAGACTCCTCCTCCTAATCATGTCAGCACACTGTGTGTACTCAGCATGATCACCCCCCTCCCTGCCTCCCCTGCTGGCCTGCCCTCACATTGCACTTAACATTCTGGGCCTGAGCATGCTTACGTCATCACAATGCAGCTTTCTGAGTTGAAGAAATTCGGAGATGGTCCTCAGACTATGGTATTCCTGGTGGATATTCCCCGTTCACTCTGTATGTTATGGTATTCCTGGTGGATATTCCCCGTTCACGCTGTATTTTATGGTATTCCTGGTGGATATTCCCCGTTCACTCTGTATTTTATGGTATTCCTGGTGGATATTCCCCGTTCACTCTGTATTTTATGGTATTCCTGGTGGATATTCCCCGTTCACTCTGTATGTTATGGTATTCCTGGTGGATATTCCCTGTTCACGCTGTATTTTGAGGGATACTTTATATCGGGGTGGGCAGTTTTGGTCCTGGACTGTTGGATTTCCACACAGCATGCATTATGCTGTGAACGGAAAGTCATAGTTTGACAACCATCTCCAGACGGGGAATTTTCACACTCGTGCAAAATGGACACTTGTCCTACAGTCTCACACCGAGTCCATGCCAATCCCACATGTGGCCCAGCATCCTGTGGGTAAACCAGTGCACAGCTGATTTGGAGCTGATTGATCCCTAAATGATTAACTGACAGTGTGCAGTAACAGAACATGGGGTCAGTGTGGGTCAAGGGGCAGTCCAAACTCATAACTGACTGTGCAGACAACGTGTATGTACAGTCGGAGTGTAACTGCGCAGCCTGCATACAGGCCCTCAGTGAGGCCTCAGCGTCACACAGCGGCATGTAGGAAACTCAGCGAAAGCTGATCTCAGGACAGTGCTCTGAATGTGTGTGTAA
>CM067519.1:149474-166974 GCA_034509495.1 Acestrorhynchus altus
ACAAACATACAAAGCAGAGCTATTTTTGAATGATTAGTGTGTGATTGGTGATGATCAGTCTGCAGAGGAACATCTCCGCTGTATTAAACGTTTATTGACTCTTCTTGTTCTCAGATCTTTCTTTTCTCGACTGTGAGGAAACTCACTGCGGCTGTAAGGCTTTCGGCGTATGTTGTGAATTATTTACACACGGGGGGATCAGGGGGTGTAGTGGTCTTCTGCATGGAGGCTGCAGGACAGCAGGGGTTTGAGTGCTGCTTCATCAATGTTTCACGATCTGATGTGGGCTAAACACTGAATGTGCCACAGGGTTTCAACATGCCAGCGCTGTTTGTATTCTGGTGCTGGTTCGGCTCCTCCGGACTCGGGCCCGGCCAGCGTTCTCCAATGTGCATCTCCAGGAGGCACATCATCACAGTGTGTCAGAGGAGATACGAGTAAATCAGCTCAGCAGAAACTTCTAAACTGGACTACACCATGTGGGAGACTCCTAACACTACTCTGACCCTCCTGTAACATGAGGAGCCTCGTTAGTCCCTCTGGATCCGAGTGTCAGATAAACACCGTAAATGTAAATACAGTGTCCCCTGTGAGCACAGTGTAAACCCGCGGGGTCCTGGGGGTCATATTCCTTTAATCATCATTAAATAGACATTAAGTACAAATTTAGAAAACATTACTTGAACCAGGTTTTCATTCAGATTCATTCATTCCTGAGTTGTTTAGCGAAGTGGGCAGAGCTGGGTGGGCATGTCTATGTAAATGAGGTGGGGCTGGGTGGGCATGTCTATGTAAATGAGGTGGGGCTGGGTGGGCATGTCTATGTAAATTAGGTGGCGCTGAGTGAGCATGTCTATGTAAATGAGGTGGGGCTGGGTGGGCATGTCTATGTAAATGAGGTGGAGCTGAGTGGGCATGTCCATGTAAATGAGGTGGAGCTGAGTGGTCATGTCTATGTAAATGAGGCGGGGCTGAGTGTGCGTTTTTGTGAATGGGATGGAGCTGAGGGTGCATGTCTATGTAATTGAGGTGGAGCTTAGTGGGCATGTCCATGTAAATGAGGTGGAGCTGAGTGGTCATGTCTATGTAAATGAGGCGGGGCTGAGTGGGCGTATTTGTGAATGGGGTGGAGCTGAGGGTGCATGTCTATGTAAATGAGGCGGGGCTGAGTGGGCGTATTTGTGAATGGGGTGGGGTGAAGTGGGAGGTGGTGTTCTGTGGGTGAGGTGGGAACAGTGAAATGGCACTGCCCTTTAAAGAAATGCAGGATTATTTCTCAGAGGACCCGACTCTGATTCCGGTGATGTTAGTGATCCAGTTCATGTATCTGGACACTCGAGTGTAGATGCCATACTTTCCCTCCTTGGCGCACTCATCGCCCCAGCTGATGATGCCGGTCAAGAACCAGGTGCCCTGGAAGTTGGTGGCATGTGGCCCGCCGCTGTCCCCCTGGCACGAGTCTTTGCGGATGGTGCTGTATCCAGCACAGAACATGAAGCGGGAGATCTTGTCGCTGCCCTTGCACTCTGTGCGGTCCACGAACGGGACCTCCACCTTCTGCAGGATGTCAGACTCCCGCCCACCATAACGCAGCCGGCCCCATCCACTTACCAGAGAGTGGGGGGCACTTTTCAGCAGGTTCTCCGTGAAGTGTTTGGGCCCTATGCAGATGGACCTGGCATAGTCAGAGAAGGCAACTGGCGTTTTGAGCTTCAGCAGTGCGATGTCGTGATTGTAGCTGCGCTGTAGGTTGTAGCTGGGGTGCGAGTGAAATTCGGCGATCTCATGATCACTCTCAGTTCCCTCATCCTTCCTCACGTCATGTTCACCTGAGACACCAAAATCTACAATGATCATGTGTGTTTGAGGTATTATTACTATAAGTCACTATATACATGACTGTGTTTCTGATACAGTTTCAGTAACTACACTGCTGATCTTTAATACCGGCTACCGGACTGTGTTTCTGATACAGTTTCAGTAACTACACTGCTGAGCTCAAAATGTCATTTCACTATTAGCCTGCAGGGGGAGACTAGGAGCAGAAATTTCCAATTTTCACATAATGCTGCTTTAATGTAGACTGTCCTGTTAACAATCAAACATGGCACAGTGTGTGTGTTTGTGTGTGTGTGTTTGTGTGTGTGTTTTTTATACCGAGTCGGATGAAAAAGGCTCCAATCTTTCCCTCCACCAGACAGTGAGCAGCTGTAATGACCCAAATGTTGCTCAGCAGAGAGCCTCCGCAAAACGTCACATTCTTATCTTTAGTAACCAGCGCCACCTAGTGTAGACAGAGAGAACACATCCAACCTGCTCACACTTTCCTTATAGTAGCTGCGTTTCGCAACTGATAGGTAACAGGCGGTTTGGAAGTGAAGGACACTTTGTGTACAGTCAAAAAATGCAGCCAGTCAGAACTTTTCAGAGGACGCAATGATGTGTCCTTCCTGGAATTCAGTTACCCACGGTTCCCTGTGCATGGACACCGCGAAAAAGGCGGGAAACTGCCATTTTGATGTGGGACCTTTCTGGTGATGTCACCCCGCAGCTTCGGCGACTGTTCCAGAACCAGTGAAGGCTTCAGGACCGACGCTCAGCAGCAGACCGGGCTTCAGAACAGTCAGCGATGGAGTTTATATTTTTAAATAATATGAAAAAAAAATACTTCTGAGAAAGCTTTTTTTTTCCCGTGAGTCCCAGATATTTCACCTCTGACCTAAAGCCATGTTTCTGAGTTTTGAGTCTGAATTGAATTCATTTCTGAAATGTATTTTCGACAGTGAATTTGATCTGCAGTGAAAGACAGGAATAGAGTTTAGAGATGTTTACTCTGAAAGAGAGACGACGTCTTTTAAAGTCAAATTAAAACAAATAAAACTGCTAAAATGAACATTTCTCATAACAGATCACAGTCAGAACAAGTCAAATTGACTTTTTGCTTTTAAACTTTGCTGAAGTGTATTATTTTTGTTTACTCAAACTGTTTTCATTCATTTTGCAGTTAGTATTCTTTAGTTAACTTGGCTGTAACGTGACTCCTCCCTGAACCCTTAACCCCTCCCCCAGTGCTGTGATCAGCTCTTACCTGCCAGGGGATCTCTCCAGGTGTGGCTTCGTTTCCCCCGACGATGCGCTGGTCGCTGTTGCTCTGCTCAGTGATGGAGGGCAGGGTGGGGAAGAAAGCCCAGGCGTGGTCCGAGGCCCGGCCGGTGGTGGTGCTGCTAAGCTCTGGGGGGGGTGTGGTGTGGGACTGTGTTGCATTACTCTCTGTAGAGTTCTGAAGTTCTACCAACTGGACTGGGTTGAAGCTCTCTGCGCTGATGAGTGTTCTAGATGACAGAACCTCAGAGACTTCCACCCCCAAACTGCCACACGGGTAGTCCCCTAAGCACACAATAGCCAGTTCTTACACATGCTGTGTGTATGTGTGTGTGTGTGTGTGTGTGTGTGTGTATGTGTGTGAGTGTGTGTGTGTGTGTGTGAATACATGTGTTTGTGTTGGTGTGTGTGTGTGTGTGTGGGGCAGGTACCCATGGGTTCGCAGCTCCTGGTGTCCAGAGTGAGTCTGTACCCTTCAGCACAGTCACACACCACTCCGTAGTTTATATCCATCAGGCAGAAATGCATACAGCCACCATTATTTACATCACACTGACGTGCCATCTCTACACACACACACACACACACACACACACACACACATACACACACACACACACTGTTCACATAAAATACATAGAATTAAACCAACAATATTATTACACATAGTTAATTACATTGATCAGCCATAACATTAACACCACCTGCCTCATATAGGCAGCTACCATTATGGCTCTGACCCTTCGAGGGTTCAACCTCAGAACTTCCAGGACTGACTGTTCACTTACTGACTGATATCTCCAGCCTCCATCATTCCTGAGAACACTGTTCCAGCTCCATGTGAGTAAGCTGTAATAGGTGTTAACTGTAGGGTGTGTATATACCCTATATACGTATATAAACTGTAGGGTGCGTATATACCCTATATACGTATATAAACTGTAGGGTGCGTATATACCCTATATATGTATATAAACTGTAGGGTGCGTATATACCCTATATACATATATAAACTGTAGGGTATGTGGGGGGAGGGGCATGATTCTGGTGTTACCTAGCTCACAGTTCTTGCCGATGAACCCCGTTGGACACCAGCAGATGTATGCACTCAACCCATCTTCACAGGACCCACCATTCTGACATGGAGACGACACACACTGATCTCCATCTGAGACATACACACACACACACACACACACACACACACAAAAAGAGCTGAAAAGAACTGCTGTCATTATTGCTGCACCACTGCTTCTCAAAAATGCTTCACACACACACCTCAGGCCATTCCCTTCCATTTGCCTCTGCTGCTATTATTACACACACACACACACACACACACACACACACACACACACACACACACACACACACACACACACACACACACACACGCACACATACACACCACAGAGCAGACCAGTGGAGCAATACAGCTATGAGGTTAACACATCTGAGAGCTTTACAGAATATCCATTGATCCGTTAAACAGAGGAACGTATCACCATAAAGGTGCAGCAGGTACATTATGGAACCTCAGAATGACCTAATGCTCCATTTAAGGTGGAACTGAAAATTTGACCAACAAGGGCCTTAGGTGACAAAAATAAGCACTGCACCACTTAAGGTGGAATGGAAAGTCTGGATAAGAGGCTCTGTCCAGGGAAGACTGACTGCAGCAACACGGGGGAACTGGGGGCACACAGGAAGTTGGCTGGTTCTAAGGGGTTCTAGACTATGAGAGTGCATTGTGTACACACACTCATAAACACACAGTAAGAGTTAAATCAGAACTCACCAATGTAACTGACCCAGAACTCCCTCTGAAACGGAAAGAGGAAGGTTTATGAAAACAGATTTCTCGTCCTCAGCTCCTCCTCATTTCTATTCTATTTCTATTCTATTCTATTTTCCTCCTCCTCCTATTCTTCATTTTCTCCTCTTTCTCATTGATTACTCACCGTTTTCTCCTCATTCTCAAACACCTCTCGCGCCTCTTCCAGACTGCAGTTCTCCTCTATGCACTCTCGCTCCAGATTATCTCTCATCATCTCCTCAAACGCCCCAGCATTGTGGCGCCTCTGCCTTGACAGAACCGAGACAGCTGACGGTCTGGACAGAAATACAGATGCTGGGTGGAGACAGAGGGACACAGCCCGTTAGGACAGGTTTTCAGGATTCTTCTTGGGAACCTATATTGGGCTTTGTTTGGAGTTTCGCTTAAATTTCTCCCAAAATAATGAAATAAAACGGTTAAAATCTCTGATATTGATCAGGTTGTTTTTGTCTTTGTTAAACTGTAATAAAGTTCACGTGTTTTGACACGTCATTCTGAAATTTAGTGTCTCGTCTATGTGACAGACGCAGACGGTCCTAATTCTTATATTTCAGTATGTATATAAAGAACAGATCAGTCAGTGTTAGTCTTACCTGCACAGGTGAGCTGGACTTCACACAGAACTCCACAGATCAGAATGAACACTTTAATCTGCTCCATTTTGTCTAAAACTGGACGAGTGCTCGGACCGTCCACTCCAAAGTCCAGTGCAGCTCTGTTTACACTTGCTGATGCACTAAAGTGGGCGGATCCCAGTCTGAACTGACAACATTCACAAACACCTCGTTTGTGTTTGTTTGAACTGAGACTGAGGTCAGTATTACAGCGTTCAGTCAAACAGTGACTCTGTACATCACTCCTGTCCTTCCCGTAACTGACTCACTGCTGACCAGGCTGACCAGGCTGATAAAGGGTGCTGTAGTGGTCAGTGATGATAATAAACATTGCCCTGAACTGAGTTTTAGAGATATTAGAGTTTCTAATTCAGTCAGATCTCCACTTTAATGCTTTAAAGGGCAGAAATCAGAGAAAACAGGATTTTACTGACTTTTCCTTGGAAATTAAACATTGTTCAATAAAGAACCACACTAATTAAAATAGATTTGGTCTACAGCCAATCAGAATGGAGATCATTTACATATGAGAAGGCCAATCAGAGTGCTACTCATTTACATATCAGTCTTAAAGATCAACAGCAGTGAAGTTCCTGAAACTGTGTCAGAACTGACATTGTTAGGGTTCATTCAGGTGGTGTGAGGTCAGTGGGGAGGGGGCGGGGCTTAAAAACAGTGCGGTAGTGATGTGGGATGAGGCCAGTAGCTGGTGCACTACTGTGGTGTTAGTGATGTGAGACGAGGCCAGTGCACAGTAAGCAAGGCCTCAGCTCAACCAGCTCAACCAGTCTGTGGTTCATCAGGGTCATACAGTGAAAACAATGTTCAAATCCGGTGTCCGGTTTGAATCCAGCGGTGACATAGCCCCGCCCATTTGCGTTGTTGAAGAGGTTCTAATGAGTATTTATTCGATCGGTGTCGGTTACGTGGTTACAGTCTCTACAGGACATAAACGCCGTAAACATGTGCAGTACGAGACGGATCGGCCGGAACAGCAGAAGGAGGTAAATTTTTAATCCCGCTCATATACAGCTGTTTCTGTCAGACAGTGCTGCTGACGCTGGCTTTATGTAAGCTGACCTGTGACTGGATCTCCGTGGTGCTGGAACATGGAGAGACGACTGTATTATTCATCTCCTCGTGTTTCCGATTATATAAACCTACCACAGAGAACCTGTTCGATTGTGCTGCGTAACAAACTCAGGCCTACAGGACCACAGCACGGCGCCGTCACCCGGCCTCCACCTCTCCTCCTCCTCCTGCTCCTCTCTCTTTCACTCCCACTCCACCCCCTCCTCTCTCTGACTCCTCCTCCACCTCTCATCTTCTTTCTGACTCTTCTTCACCTCCCACTCCTCCTCCTCCTTTCTCTGATTCTCCTCCTCATCCTGCTCTTCTCTCTCACTCCCAAGCTTCCTCCTCCTCTCTCTGACTCCTCCTGCCTCTGACTCTCCTCCTCCTCCTAGCCTTCACTCCCACTCCTCCTCCTCCTCCTCTCTGACTCCCCTGCCTTCTGGACTCCTCCCTCCTCCTCCTGTTCTTCTCTCTCACCCCACCTCCTCCTCCCTCCTCTCTCTGACCTCCTGCCTCTGACTCTCTCCTCCTCCTGCTCTTCCCAAGCTCCTCCTCTCTGACCTCCTGCCTCTGGACGCCCTCCTCCTCCTGCTTTTCTCTCACCCCAGTCCTCCTCCTGCTCCTCTCTATGACTCCAGGCTGACAGTCACATCACACCCGCTGCGAGTTTCCTTCCTCCCACGCTGTCGTCCTGTCACTTTCCTGCCGTTGTAGACTGGACGCCTCTGTCCTCCTGCTCAGCTCACATCATTCATAATACATTGAGTTTCACTCCATTTTCCAAAAGCACAGAGGAGACTAAATAATATTCTGTAGTTTAAAAGTGAAATAAAAGTATATAAACTAACCATGGACAAAAGTATTGGGACAATTGCTCATTGATTTTAAAGAGTTTCTTTTCAGATTCTGAACATTGCTGTGAGGATTTGATTGTATCCAGCAGCAAGAGCTTGTATTACTGAGGTCCAGCTGTTGATGATCACCCTAACTCATCCTAAACAACTATGGTGTCAATAATAGGGAATTTAGCTCCACCTGAATAAATCAGCCTATGTTAGTTTAGGCCCACCCAATAAATCAGCCTAGGGTGTGTAGGTGAGTGAAAGTGATGTTGGAGGGTGAAGGTGAAGCAAAGGGTGGGGGTGAAGGTGAAGGAGGGTGGGGGGTGAAAGGATTGGGGGTGAATGTGGCATGATTGAGATCATGCTGTGTGTGGCTCCTCTGGCTGATGCCAGTTCTGGACGGGCTCTTCAGCAAAGCTAGATGTTCAGATGTTGAGGAGCAGTGCCAGAGTTTAGCCTCAGGGTCAGTCAGCAGCTCTGGCGAGGAGCGCTGACCTTTTTATGGAGAGCTGGCCACCCTGGCGGAAGACAAGTAATGGTGCTCAGACTGGTGTGCTGCAGGTCACGCGGATCAGTTCCAAATCCGATCTATGAGCGCCAAGGCCAGACGAGGGAAGATAAAGATGTGCGAGTAAAGGTAAGAAGATCGCCAGCTCTCAGCGCTGATCTTCTGCTCGGCTTCAGGACGGACTGTGATTAGGGCTGTATCTTAGGGCAGTGTTAAATAAGAAAGGGTGTTGGGGGGGTCAGATAAATGGGTTTTGTGGAAGCAAGCTGTTAGGGTGGTGCTGGGATTGGTGTTGAGTGCTGTTATCAGGTGTTGGGGCTGTTAGGTGGGTGTTGGGGCTGTTAGGGTGGTTGTTGGGGTGTTTTGTTAGGGGTTTATTGATATAAACATTGCGTGATTTGGATCTGATGATGCTGTTTATCAGGGTGAAGAACGGCGGTTTGACTGAGGAAACCCCGCAGATAAAAGTGTAATAGAAGCCCTCACCGACACCGTTTTACTACACTTTCACTCCACACCTGTAGAGTTCACAAAGCCCGCCTCCTCGCCGCCCTTCTTCCTGCGCCAGATTGGACAAACTGCTCAGACGCCGCATCGCCCAGCCAATTGCAGCGCAGGAGGGCTTGTCCCTGAAAGCGGGCGGGGAAAATGGAAGCGTTCTTTCAGCGCTGTCTTTCGCTGAAAGTGGGCTTCAGAACCTGCTTCTGTGTCCTGCTCCAGCCTCTGAACCCAGTCCAGCCCTCATCTGCTCTGAGGCTGAGGCAGAAGGCTGAGATTTATCTCCAGGATAAACGAAGCTGAGCTCGTTCAGCACTTGTTACCATGGAGACAAAAAGGCTCATTAAATAAACATGAGCTTGTGTGTAAAACAGGAAGATGTTCTTAATACCAGTGTCTTTTTCAAAGATACCCAAGGGCCAAGCAAGCTTGATGGGGAGACCAGTCCCTCTCATAGGGCCTGTGGGATCCAGGGACTCAAGTGGGACTCAGGGGGACTTTAGGTGGGATTCAGGGACTCAGACAGATTCAGGGGTGGGACTCAGGGGTGGATTTTAGGTGGGACCTGGCGGGATTAGGTGGGACTAGATGGGATTTCTAGGGGACTGTGACAGAGATTCTGAGACTCAGGTTGGACTCGGGTGGGCTTCTCCCATCTGTGTCCTAACAACAGTGTACAATCCAGGGACCCATATTTACATCCTGCTGGTCCCACCCTGGTGGGCTTCCCTATGTGGGGCCAACATGCAAATCTAGGACAAGGTTTGAGGTTGGCCATATTCCCACATGGACAGAGTCCAGAAAGTAAAATCAGCACCCAGGAATTTGTTCTGACTGCTGCAGCAGAGCCACATATTTCAGCTGGATTTGGACCTGATTACCCACCTCTGGCTTACTGGGTCCCCAGCACACCTGCCAGCTCAGTTCCCACAGGCAGGCTTGTAATGTCACGATTAATTTAGATTAATCTGTTACGTGGAAAAACCTACAAAGTGTGTTACATCACGAAAGGTGAGTACAAAACTACACGCTGAGGAAAAACATAGAACTTTATAATTACCACTGAGACCCACAGGCCCATCTCAGACCCAGTGGGGAACTGAAGGACCCGCCCAGCTTTGGACTTACTCAATTAACCTGCTGCAGCCTTTCGATCTGAAGAGCACTGAGATCTTTACTCCTCCCGGTGTGTCAGTACCAACAGGATACCTTAAGGAGTGGGGTTACTGGTGGTGAATGGAGCTTCTGTGTGAGGTTGCTGACAACAACACATACACCAAGTTCTATGAGTGTTATATGGAGTGTTGATGATGGAATAATGGGAGAATCTGTCCACACTTTTCTTTAGGACTTTTCTTTTTTTGCTCTGACTACACCCCTCTGTATCCCTCCACCACTTTAATGATGAGGGATTTTTAAAATAATGTTTTAGATCCAGAATCTTCTCAGGAGTCAGAATTTCCATTCACCACCACTGTCAACAGCCCTGACTTTCTCCATATCATAACTGTAGAGTTACACTGAATTTTTAGGAAACTAGGTGGAGCTCTCCTTTAGTTCTCCTTCAGAATAATAACACTTTACCTGTTAAGCAGCTCAGTTCCAATGAGTGCTGTAAGCTTAATAACACTAAGATAATCCCATCTGCAGACTGCATATAAAATATACACCAATCAGCCATAACATTATGACCACCTTCACACTGACTGTCCACTCTATCAGCTCCTCTGATCACACAGCAGATCTTTGTGGTTCTATAATTCCAGACTGTAGTTCATCTGTTTCTTCTGCAGACTTTGTTCTCTCCTTTCACCCTGGATCTTCAATGATCAGGACCTAAGGACCACCACAGAGCAGAGATATTAGTTAGTGTGTGGTGCAACAGATAACAACACTACCTGGGAGATCAGTCTTCATTCCAGTGTGCTGTCCTACAACACACAAGAGTCCTTAGGCACGACCCCTTAACACTACTAAACTGTTGCTGCCTGATCCACTCCTTTCGTACTTACAAGTCAGTGTAGACTCGCAGTGCTGAGAATGACCCAATAGCTGCTCTTGTGGTGGTCCTAGGGGTCCTGGAGCACTGGAAGCATTGAATTATAGATCTACAACAGGATTTGACTTGTAGTTTGAAATCATGCATTTGGCACCTTTGAGCCACTAGGATGTCAGTGCAGCCTGTAAAGTTTATTAAGAGACTGTTCTTGAAGTTGTTGTAAATATAATTTGGAGAAGCTGTTGAGTTGCATGAACTGGAGCAAAGTCTCTGAGCTGTTTTCTAAAGAAGACAGACGTCAGTGTTTTAAACCTGCTTTGTGTTTAAAATGTCACAGCTGTTCCACTTTCCAGCCTTAAATGTCCAGTACTGGACACTCTCTGTAAAAGGCCTGGTCAGTGTGTATCTGCACCGCCTGTTTGCTCATTTCATTAACAGCTCTTCTCCCTAACGCCTGCTGAAGCTTACACTGCCCTGATGGTAAGGAGTACATTCCTGTTAAGTGACTTATCTTATCGTAGAGTGAGTTTAGGAGCGGAAAATCTCAGTCCCTTGATTCCACACAAAGTGCCACGCAGCTTGCTGCCCATTCTGGAAGCCTCGTTTTGAAGGAAAAGAAGAATCCAGAAGGTTTGTCTGGGATGGCACACAGCCACCTGGTGGATGCATCAGAGAACACCTGCTTGATGCCCAGTATCCTGCATTCGTTAGTAATGTAAACTCAGTGTGTGAGATTAATAACCGTCAGGTCGTACAGGTGAAATGGTGTTTTCACTGCATGAGAAACTACCCAAGCAGTGGAGGTGAATGGAAACAGCGCCATTCACAACAACGCATAATATACTGTAAACATCAACATCAATAATCAATAATCATCACACTATCCTAAATTCACTATCCAAACCCACCAGTGAAGCTACACCAGTCTCTGAGTGTTATGGAATGAGTGATGATGGACAAATAGTGTTCTTTAGGGACTATTTTGTGCTACACAAACTACGTATCCTTCCACCAACTTAATGATATGTGATTATAAATCTCCTCAGAACTCCCGTAAAACAGTGAGTCACGTATCTCTGTTTATTCATAAGCATTTGGTTAAATAACTTTCTGTGAGGAGCTTTTAGAGATGTCTGCTTCCATTCACCACCACTGTCCAGTGTCTCTTGACTCGAAAGTTATCTAGAATAGTGTTTCACACCAAACTCCAATTTCTGAATCACTCTTCACATTTCCACATCCTTTAGTGCCGTGGTGTAAACACACATTAGTGAACATACTCATCTGTTTGGCCACTAGATGTCAGTGCAGCCTAAACACTTAATACAATTTCCAACAGGATTCCTGATATAAAGTAGAGTAGATTGAGGGAGGAGAAGATTGAGGGAGGAGTAGATTGAGGGAGGAGAAGATTGAGGGAGGAGAAGATTGAGGGAGGAGTAGATTGAGGGAGGAGAAGATTGAGGGAGGGGAAGATTGAGGGAGCAGGAGATTGCTGGGAGGAGAATTGAGGAGGAGTAGACGGAGGGAGGAGAAGATGGAGGGAGTGGGGAAACAGAAACAGGAAAAGGTGTAAGTTATTAAAGACTGTACGGACTGTTTGTGAGAACCTGCCCTGTTGTGAACAGCAGTGAGCCCACGCGCCTGCCCTGAGGGACTGGGTCTGGGATCCCTCCTCTGACCACTCTGACCACTCTGACCCTGTGCTGTTATCTGAGCTCATAGCGCCAACTGCTGGCCAGGCTCTGCACTGCACAGTAACGGGTGCGCTCTTTCAGTGTGAAATCCTGCGGTCTTGAAAGGTGAGTCGAGTGGCGCGAGGTTTTGGAGTGCTTGTAACGGTAAAGCAGCAGACCACTGGATCTGGATGAAGCCAGAACGGTCATGATGAATAATAATTATTAGCACCAAATGTTGCGCAGAAGCAGCCTGAGCCCCTCCTGTCTGTCTCCTCAGAACACTGACACAGATTTGTCCCTAAACTGGAACACGGCACTGACCCCACCCTCAAACAGATAAACACACCAATCAGAACAATATTAATCATCATAAGAATAATAATCCAAACATTAATTGGCGGCTACAAATATGAACCACCGAATCAGTTTTATTATTGTTATTGTTCTTTAGTATAAATGTAAAATAAACTGTACTGATTATTACAGACTTTACTCAGCGCTGATGAGTGTTTAATGGTGTTTAATACACTGTAATGACGTTACTAAGACAGGTTTGAAGGGTTCGATGGTGTGATATGTTGGCTATGGGTCTGACGGTAATAAGGTTACTAAGGGTCTGACGGGGTAATAAGGTTACTAAGGGTCTGACGGTGTGATAAGGTTACTATGGCCTGGACGGTAAGAAGGTTACTAAGGGTTCGACGTACGAAGCTACTACGGTCTGACAGTGTAATGAGGTTACTATGGTCTGATGGTGTAATGACGCTATTGAGACAGGTTTGAAGGGTGACGGTGTAATAAGGTCATTAAGGTCTGACGGTGTAATGGAGGTTAATATGGTCTTCCGTGTAATGAGGTTACTAAGGGTCTGATGGTAATGACGCGCATTACAGGTTTGAAGGGTGTATCGTGTATTGGCGGTTACTAAGGGTCTGACGGTGTAATGGAAAGGGCTTAAGGGTCTGACGGTGTAATGAGGTTACTAAGGGTCTGATGTGTAATGACTACTAAGACAGGTTTAGCGGGTGACGGTGTAATAAGGTTACTATGGGTCTGACGGCGTAATGACGCATTAAGACAGGTTTGAAGGGGATCGTGTAATAAGGTTACTAAGGGTCTGATTGCAATGAGGTTACTAAGGGTCTGACGGTGTAATGAGGTTACTAAGGGTCTGATGGTAATGACGCTACTAAGACAGGTTTGAAGGGTGTGACGGTGTAATAAGGTTACTAAGGGTCTGACGGTGTAATGACGTTACTAAGACAGGTTTGAAGGGTGTGACGGTGTAATAAGGTTACCAAGGGTCTGACGGTGTAATGAGGTTACTAAGGGTCTGACGGTAATGAGTGTTACTAAGGGTCTGATGTAATGACGCGCTAAGACAGGTTTGAAGGGTGTGACTTGTGTAATAAGGTTGTAATAAGAGTTAGAAAAGTCACTAATAGTAGGGTCCATTAGTGAGGGTTATTTGTTTGGGTCAGAACTTTCATAAATCATAATAATAATGATCATTATATTAATGATAATGTAGAAGCCTTAGGATTCTTCAGTAGTGAAGCATTACACACACACACACACACACACACACACACACACACTGTCTTGTGTGTGACCTGCTCTGGCAGGCAAAGGAAAGTGGGACTACCTGACCTCTCTCAGCGTAGTCAGTCTGCTCCTCATTACATCAATTCACCATTAAATCTCTGAGAGACGGAGGCTTTAGGACGCAGCTGCTGTTCTGACCATGACAGACAACCAGACGCCCAGCAGACACACACATCATGAGAACTGTCTGTTCAATGTTGGCTATTTATTCACTGCCTTAAATGTAATCTCTTCTCATTTCACAGCACTTTAGCTCCACCCACTCAGCATAAAACAATTTAGCTCCACCCATTCAGCATAAAACAATTTAGCTCCACCCACTCAGCATAAAACAATTTAGCTCCACCCATTCAGCATAAAACAATTTAGCCCCACCCACTCAGCATAAAACACTAAGCTCCACCCATTCAGCATAAAACAATTTAGCCCCACCCATTCAGCATAAAACAATTTAGCCCCACCCATTCAGCATAAAACAATTTAGCTCCATCCATTCAGCATAAAACATTCTCCAAGCTCCACCCATTCAGCATAAAATACCTGCTCCACCCATTCAGCATAAAACAATTACGCTCCACCCAATCAACATGTAGCAGTTTAGCCCCACCCATTCAGCCTACAGAAGGCTAGCCATACCTATTCATCTTACAGCAGTTTAGGGCCACACCCATTCTCTGTACAGCAGTTTCAGCCACACCATTCACTCTATAAAAGCAGCTTAGCCACAACCATTTACTCTACAGTAGCTTAGCCACACCCATTCTATTAATAGTAATTTAGCCACACCCATTTTGTTAATAGTAATTTAACCACACCCATTCACTATAGAGCAGTTTAGCCACACCCATTCACTCTACAGTGAAAAGTTTAGCTTCACACCATTCACTCTACAGCAGTTTAAGCCACACCCATTCACTCTCAGCAGTTTAGGCCACACCCATTCTCTGAAAAGTAGCCTATAAGAAGTGTTTCAGTTCTGGACATTCTTAAATTAGCTACAAGTAACATTGTCTGCCAAAGCTTCACACAAAACTGAAATGTCTGTCAAATAGTCGATCAGCTGCAGTAATGCTGAAGTGTCCACCCCCGGTATCCGCGCCCTGTCCCACCCAATCAGCACATTTGAAAAAATGCATCGTTAGGGGGTCGACAATCTAGCCTGCAGTGGGAGGCAGGGCTACTGAGGAGCAAGCAGGCGAGAAGCAGCGTCAGAGGCTTTCTGAGCCTGTTTTAAAGCTACCAATCCCAAAACCACTACCAGCCCTCTGCTCGGGCAGCTGAGCACCAGGTTTGCCCCTCGAGACCCCCAGCCCGCGCTGTTTACAGGATGGTGATACAGTATGAATCATTGATGAGCGCTTGTAAACTCATAAAGTTTGCCTGCATGATGATGATAATGAGAGGATTCTCAGTCCGCCGCCTTCATCTCTACGACACAAGACATACAGAACGGCCCAGCTCTGGTGCACAGTCCAGCTGTCTCTGCCTCGACACAAATCTATGGCTTTTCCCTTAAAGAGACTCTGCAGTAGGTGTGTGTGTGTGTGTGTGTGTGTGTGTGTGTGTGTGTGTGTGTGTGTGTGTATGTGTGTGTGTGTGTGTGTGTGTGTGTGTGTGTGTGTGTGTGTTTAGCTGGAGTGAGGTGATGAGTGATGAATGCCTCTGCTGATCCTGCGGGTTTCGCTTTCTGTTTTACACTAGTATGGTTTTGAAAACTCTGAATTGGGGCCTCTCAGGTGCGTTACTCCACTACCTGGAGTAGCACATACATGCACTGGAAACGTGACAGGTTGATACTGCCAAAAGAATAGGACTCTCTGGAGCAGATAAACACACATGAACCTATGGTCTCCATGTCTAATAGCAGGTGTGGACTAGAGGGCATAAAGACCCCCAGCATTGATCTGTGGAGCAGTGAACCATGTTCTCTGGAACGAGGAGCTCCATCAGCATTCTTTTGGGATGAGATAAAAGTGGTGATCATGCAAACAGCCTGATCTCCTCAGTAATGCTCTTGTGACTGAATGCAATCAAATCCTCACAGCAATGTTCCAGAATGTAGCTCTTGACAGAGACAGTTACTCCAACAGAAGCAGGATCAACTCTTTAATCCCCCTGATTTCAGAAGAAACATTGAATGAGCAGGTGTCCCAATACTTTTGTCCATGGTGACTGACTGCATCATGAAGTGGGAGACGGACACGACACTGGATTAGTTTTAGAATTGTGGTCCACAGATGAGGTCAGACGGCTGTAGGACAGGAGTCTGTGTGTATGTCGGTCTGATCCAGTCTACAGTACGGGTACTGTAAATACCTGTGGGGTAAAAGTAGATGGAGATGAAGATTCATAGATGGAGAAGAGGTGTGGCACAGTGCCATCTCCCCATTGGCTGTGTGGATAATGAGTCACAGAGCAGATGTTAATGATTGGTTAAAGGATGGTGTCATTTGGACTGAAGGCCACCGCGTGAAGGAGCTGAATCTGCAGGTGTGGAGGCGTCGCCAGATTGGTCCACCAGCAGCAGCAGAAATCCGTCTCCTGAGACTGTCCTCGGCTAACTGTGTCCCCAGAAACAAACTAACAGACGTGTGTATATATATATACATATATGTGTGTGTGCATGTGTGTGTGTTTATGAGTGTGTGTGTGCATGTGTTTGGGGGTTTGTTTTTGTGTGTTTGTGAGGATGTGTGTGTGTGTGTTTATGAGTGTATGTGTGCATACAGGAGTGTGTTTTTGTGTGTGTGTGAGTTTGTGTGTGTGTGTGTGCATGTGTGTGTGTGTGCATGTGTTTGGGGGTTTGTTTTGTGTGTTTCAGGAGGATGTGTGCGTTGGTGTGTGTCTGTGTTTGGTGAGTGTATGTGTGTGTGTTTGTGTTTGGTGAGTGGGCTTTGTGTGTGTGTATGTGTGTGCGTGTGTTTGTGTGTGTGTGTGTGTGTGTGCATGTGTTTGGGGTTTGTTTTTGTATGTTTGTGAGGATGTGTGTGTGTGTGTGTGTGTTTATGAGTGTATGTGTGTGTTTATGAGTGTATGTGTGCATGTGTTTGTGTGTTTGTGTATCTATGTTTTTGTGAGTGTGTTTTTTTGTGTGTTTGTAAAAGGTGGTGAGGTAATGTAGTGTGTGTGCATGTGTTTGTGGGTTTGTTTTTGTGTGTGTTTGTGAGGATGTGTGTGTGTGTGTGTTTATGAGTGTATGTGCATGTGTTTGTGTATCTATGTTTTTGTGAGTGTGTGTGTGTTTGTGTGGGTGCATGTGTGCGTGTTTGAGTGTGTTTTGTGTGTGTGTGTGTGTGTGTGTGTGTGTGTGTGTGTTTGTGCATGTGTTTGGGGGTTTGTTTTTGTGTGTTTGTAGAGGATGTGTGTGTGTGTGTTTATGAGTATGTGCATGTGTTTGTGTATCTATGTTTTTGTGAGTGTGTTTTTGTGTGTGTGTTTGTGTGTGTGTGCGTGTGTGAGTGTGTTTGTGTGTGTGTGTGTGCATGTGTTTGGGGGTTTGTTTTTGTGTATTTTGTGAGTGTGAGTGTATGTGACATGGAGACAATAGAGTCATGTTTGTTTATCTGGTCCAGAGAGTCCTATTCTATTGGCAGTTCTTCTCTACAGGGACTGTGTGTGTGTGTGTGTGTGTGTGTGTGTGTGTGTGTGTGTGTGTGTGTGTGTGTGTGTGTGTGTGCTGCAGAGCGTTGTGGTCTCTGTGTCGCGCATATTCTCTCCACTGGGGGGCGCGCTGTCGTGTTGA
>CM067519.1:171974-179474 GCA_034509495.1 Acestrorhynchus altus
TGATCATGCACAACTAACATGTTTTGTTAACAGTGCCAATAGAATAGGACCCTCTGGAGCAGATAAACAAACATGACCCTACTGCCACCATGTCATGGAGTTGGGGATGAGGTGGGGTGCTGGTCATTCAACATCTTGAACAACTCTTTTTAATAGCCTTCTGAAAGAAACATGGGACAAAAATGTGTCCCAATTATGTCCACCATAACTAATATTACTTCAGTACACCCAAGTATTAGAACAGACGTGTGGGGTCCAGTGTCCTCTAAATAACTGTGTATAAGTAGTTTGACCAGAGGAAGAGGGGTCCTCTCATGAGCCTGGCTCCTCCCGAGGTTTCTTCGTCCAGCTCTGAGGGAGTTTGTCGCCCTTTGGCTCAGCGGGGAGTTTATGTCTTTGTCCTTTGATTTCTGTAAAGCTGTGATATCAGTTTTAAAAAGTGTTATACGAATAAATTTTGATTTGAATACTTTTGTAATATGATGTATTAAAATGATGACTGTGTTAAAAGAACCTCCATGTTTTCTCTACAGCGATTTTTAACCTTATCCCTGTGGGGCTGCGAGTTGTCGCCATACAGGGTGTCCAGACAAAGCTGTACCTGGCCATGAACAACGAAGGCTACTTGTACACCTCCGTAAGTACAGCTTCCATAAAGACTGCCCTCACTACAGCTTCCACAAAGACTGCCCTCGGTACAGCTTCCACAAAGACTGCCCTCACTACGGCTTCCATAAAGACTGCCCTCAGTACGGCTTCCATAAAGACTGTCCTCAGTACAGCTTCCATAAAGACTGTCCTCAGTACAGCTTCCATAAAGACTGCTTTCACTACAGCTTCCACAAAGACTGCCCTCACTACGGCTTCCATAAAGACTGCCCTCAGTACAGCTTCCATAAAGACTGCCCTCACTACAGCTTCCATAAAGACTGTCCTCACTACAGCTTCCACAAAGACTGCCCTCACTACAGCTTCCACAAAGACTGTCCTCACTACAGCTTCCATAAAGACTGTCCTCAGTACAGCTTCCATAAAGACTGTCCTCAGTACAGCTTCCACAAAGACTGTCCTCACTACAGCTTCCATAAAGACTGTCCTCAGTACAGCTTCCACAAAGACTGCCCTCAGTACAGCTTCCACAAAGACTGCCCTCAGTACAGCTTCCACAAAGACTGTCCTCACTACAGCTTCCACAAAGACTGTCCTCACTACAGCTTCCACAAAGACTGCCCTCAGTACAGTATAGCTTCCTCTCAAGCTTGGTCATAATGAGTGTTTTTCTGGGTCATGCCTTGATAAACAACCACTCGAGCTATGAATGGGGCTACGAATCATTACTGTATTTGAGAGAAACAGTCAGAGCGGCTGTGTTTGTGAAGAAAGGAGAAATGCAGGGTGTATTATGACAGCTCTCCACACGACCCACCAGTCTGATTAAATGTGTGACGACATTGTGAGTCGTTTAGTAGCAGTAAGAATGGATTTATTGAAGTGTTAGTCTGAAAGCAGCAACAGGGTTTAACATCAGTGCACCAATAACTAGTGTGTGTGTGTGTGTGTGTGTGTGTGTGTGTGTGTGTGTGTGTGTGTGTGTGTGTGTGTGAGAGATGCTGTGTTGCTGGTATCTGTGCTGATTATCCAGAGGACAGATGTATTGACCAGCAGGAATGAGCATTTCCAGCCGGTGTGTGTCTGTGAGGGGGGACAGATGCCAGACAGACAGATATACATAGACAGACAGGATAATTCTCTCTCTCTCTCTCTCTCTCTCTCTCTCTCTCTCTCTCTCTCTCTCACTCAGGAGCACTTTACTCCGGAGTGTAAGTTTAAGGAGTCTGTGTTTGAGAACTACTACGTGACATACTCCTCAGTGATATACCGGCAGCAGTCGGGCCGGGGCTGGTACCTGGGCCTCAACAAGGAGGGCCAGATCATGAAGGGAAACCATGTGAAGAAAACCAAACCGGCCGCTCACTTCATCCCCAAACCCCTCAAAGGTCAGTCCTCCTTTACAGATCACTCAGAACTCCAGCAGTGACACTGAAGGGTTTAAACACTCGTACCAGAGCAACACACACTAACACACCACCACCATGTCAGTGTGACTGCAGTGCTGACAGTGACCCACCACCCACATCATAGCTGCTCTGTGGTGGTCCTGCTGATAGGAGCTGATAGGACGGACAGAGAAAAATAAAGAGGTGGTCAAAATGAAGTTTAAATGAGACAAGAATCATCAGAAACATTCCGTCCATCCTTTCCATTTGTTGCAAATACTGACATTTGTCCTCTAATCTGTGTTTTGATTATTCGTTTGTTTTTTTTCTTTCACTACAGTTGCCTTGTACAAAGAGCCTTCTCTCCATGACCTGAGTGCGTTCTCACGGTCCGGAAGCGGCACACCCACCAAGAGCGCTTCGGCCATGATGAACGGGGGCAAGGTGCTGAACCACGAGTCAACGTAACTGGGGGATACGGACGCATCAACGACTCAGACGACTCAGCACAACAGCGTTTACACACACACTTGGGTGGGGGGTGGGGGGTGGGGGGTATCATCAGTCAGCCTGATATCACTGTGATCAGAACACAAGTGCAACATCTGACAGAATCTACAATCTTCTGCTGGTCAACTCTGAGACTGTGTGAGGGAACACAACCTAAGCCATTCTGCTGCAGTGGGCTTCTGCTTCCGCCTCCTGGAGAACGCTCCGGTTCCTGTCCGCAGCCGAGCCACGTGTGCTTCTCTTTCCCCGACACTCGGAGAGTTATTATCTCTGCCAAACAGCTGTTTTGTGTTTCGATTCATCTCCCCGAGGGACCGAAGGCAGACTGTGCGCTTCGCCGGCTGCAGTTTGAAGGCGGACAGGCCCGAGAGTTTTCTACTTCTTTCAGAAACTCTAAACTCCGAACTGTAGCAGCTGATCACTGTTATTCCGCTTTCTAGGGAACGTTTCTCCCTCAGCTTCTCATCACGCGTCGCTCTGTCGGAACTGAGCTGCACGTTAGGGTTCAGTCTGTCCCACACCAAAGACGTTCGTGTGTGGATTTTCGAGGTCAGGGATCAGGGATGGCTTCCAAAGGAACAGGAGAAACGCCATGTAGCCAGCGTTCATGCGTTCATTCAGGGGAAGGGTATGCTAATATGCTAACTCTGTGCTAATCTCTGCTTGGTGTCAGTTTTTATGCCCTCTTTTAATCTGCCTCCCTCCCTGCCTGTCTCCCTCCCTGTCTCCGTCCCTGCCCCCGTCCCTGCCTGCCTCCCTGTCTCCCTCCCTGTCTCCGTCCCTGCCTCCCTCCCTGCCTCCTTGCCTCCTTCCCTCCCTACGTCCCTCCCTGCCTCGCCCCTTCCTGCCTCCCTAGTGATATTATCATCCAGGATGAATTTTAGTCAAATTAAAATCAAGAATGAATTCTGATGACACAAACATCCAGGATGTATTATAGAAATCAATCTGGAGTTAACAGGTCTGGAATGACTGTAAAGTGAGGTTTACAGTGTTCTGTTATAAGTGTTGATGCCAAACTGAACATGTGGAATAAAGACTTGCTCTGTCTGGTTTATAATGTTGAAATGAACTGTTACTATTGTTTTTGTACGTGAAGCAAAGCAGCGTTAATGAGACTTTTAAGCAGCTGTGTGACTGACAGACTGATGGACAGGCGGACAGATGGACAGGCGGGGAGGTTACACTGAACCAGAGGCTTCAACAGCAAGTGGCCAACAAATTCCACCACAAACAGGGCTAAATTAAACCTCCATCAACCGATTCCAAGTGTAAAGAATTCTGTTTTGCTGACCATGACCCTCCGCTGTGACCCTCCGCTGTGACCCCTTCAGTTTCAGTATTTACAGAGTGTTAGTTTTGCATGGAGACGCTGTGGGAAACTGCATGTTTTATAGCTGTATGTGTGTGTAAGTGTGTGTATGTGTAAGTGTGTGAGACTGAGTGAGTGAGTGAGTGATTGAGTGAGTGACTGTGTGTGTGTGTGTGTGTGTGTGTGTGTGTGTGTGTGTGTGTGTGTGTGGTCTACAGCAGATCCGGAATGAAGGCCTGCACTGTTGTCCCGGTGGTCTCTGACCCTGTTCTGTTCTGTTGTTCACGTTAAAGCTGCACTGAATAAACTGTTTGTATAAATGTAGTTTTACGGTTTCCTGGTGTTTAATCTCACACTGCAGCGTCACACTCACACCGAGCTCCACTTCACACTTTCAGAGGTGACTTTCATATGTTCTCATCAAAGAGCTCAGCAGCAGCCTATTTACACACTGATCAGCCACAGCATTACAACACTGACCTGTGGAGGACTCCAAAAGTCCCCTGAAGGTGTCCTGAGGTCTGGGTCACCAACCCTGCTCCTGGACAGCTGTCTTCCTGTCTTCCTGCAGGTTTGAACTCCAGCTCAAAAAGCAGTGATTAGTTGAATCAGGTGGGGTGGATTATGGACTGCAGGAAGGTAGCTCTCTAGGAGCAAGGTTGATGATATCTACACCTGCTTGGTGACAATCCAGTTTCTGACATCTCTAGATTGTATCTGGAGAGGAAAAAAAACATCTGCTTTAAGCATCATCTGGGATCCAAATCAATGATCCTCAGAACACGTTTGACAAAGACATCTGAGAAACAAGTCAGATTGTCCTGCAGTGGCCTGTCCTGTAAGGGCCCCAAGACCCTGTCCCCAGTTCACTGGTTGGTATTTGGTACTGACCATTGCATACTGGGATCACCCCATAAGACCTGCATGATGTTCTGGAGATGTTCTACCTCAGTCATCTAGTACGTCACAGTTTGGTTCTTGTCAAAGTGTCTCAGGTTCTTACATGTCCATTTTTCCTGCTTCCAGAACTGACTGGTATCTCCACCCCTCCCCTGAAAACACCGGGCCAGATCAGTTCATTCATCTGTCAAGGGTTCTAATATGATGGCTGAACAGTATACTGTGCACTGAGGTGCGATGGCACTGGGGCTGGGGGTGTTTAATAACTTCTTAAAATGAAATGAAATGAAAATGTGCTCGCCAGTGCAGAGAGCAGGAGGACAGCGCTGCCCTCAGAGCAGCAATTCATTATACAATAGAGCGAGAGCTGCGGTTCAATCGTTTTATATTAGACCTGTAATCATTTTATTATGATTTAATTGTTTGTCATGAATCATTTGAGGAGATTAAAACAGCCGTGTGCAGGACGATGTGGGTGGTCTGACCTTACAGAGTCAGGGAACTGATATATGCTAGGTTTGTTTATGAGGTGCTCAGTATGCAAACAGTGGAGCGGTCAAGCGGCCTGCAGTGAATGACCAAAACAGGGCAGTGCAACACGAGATTTCATCTGAATCCAGATTAGACTCTAAAACTGAAGGAGGTCAAGGTTGTTTTTAAATGGAAACGAGACCAGGCAAGCCTAGTTCTGCCGGACCGCCATCGGCTGCGAAGCGTTCCTCATACAAGTCTCTGTGTCGTTCAGTGACGGGAAGGTAGAGTCCAAAATACACTGCCTTCTCAGTAGATGTCCTTGAGAAGCATTGGTGCTTGGTATCAGTGTCCTCTTTTCCACTGCAGGGTCACATGGTTACTAGGGCCACTGAGGACCCGTTAGACCAGTTTCTGTTTCCTGTGCTGCACAGCATCTCATACCATCTCACACTATGTTCTCAGATGTGTCCAATCTCACATGAATGAAGATTAAGTGACGCTCATAATGCCAATGTCACCATCACTCTGGATACAGATACCACCAAACACCTAGTCCAGAGTTGTCTCAGAGCAGATCAGAGCTGGTGTGACACAAGCGAGCCCTACTTTACGAGGTAGGTCTTCTGACTATTCAGTGTATATATGTCAATACCTCCACAGTGAAACAGTGTAGTTGACTAACATATTTAAAGCTATGAACATTTGATCTTCATTTTAACTGTAATGAAAATTTGAGGTTAGGACCACTTTGTCCTAATATCTGTTTCTCCTCCTCTGGCTGAAACAATATCAGTGAGATGTTTCTAGAACGTCTACCGTCTCTGACTGGAAGAACGACGTTCCCACTCCTCCATGTGGAATTCTTTCAGCTCTGGGATGTTTCAGCGACAGCGTACGTTCTCCTCAAACCCCTCTGATACAATAAAGATCTCCACACCCTGCTGCAGCAGAGCAGCTCCAAACCATCACACTCCCACCACCATGTTTCACAGCTGCTATGAGCTTCTTCTGCTCATATGCTGTGTTTGGTTTGCTTCCAAAGTCCTCTCTAATGATGATCTAATCATTAGCAGCTGATGGAGCAAACCACTGGTGTTCCTCTTTAATCCTCACAACGTGCTCCTCAAGACTTTCGAAGCGTAAACACAGTAGCATCTACTGATCTGATGACGAACACACACACACACACACACACACAGAGCGAGAGAGAGAGAGAGAGAGAGAGAGAACTGTCGAGAAATTTCCAGGCACCGCTCTGGGCCTGAAGTAGTTACATCATCAGCAGCACCTCAGCGAAAGTCATTATAACCTGCGTTAATATTTCAGGAGGTGATCAATTATGAATGCGGAAAGCTTTTGGGCTCAATAAATCCTCAGAGACTGGATTATATATGTTTTATATGTGTATATAAATGTAGCTCCTCGGTGTGTGCCGTATTTCTCCCTCCGTATTTGGAGGTCATTGCTGAACGAGAACAGAATCTTAAATCTGGAAACAAAATGAATTAATAAAGTGAAGGAACACACAATCCTTATTTCCTGCTGCGCTCGGTACGGCCGACGCTTTCTTTCATCTCTGAAACACTGATCTGCAGCGCTGATCTGCGTCAGACTGAGGTTTCCCTCCCTCCACTCTCCAAAACGTTTCTGTCCACACAGAGACGAAAAACTGGGACGACAGCACCTCATTAAGGACATACCAATGTCTCATAATCCATAGTTACTACGGTCAGTTAGATCAGGGTGCTCCAGGTCCAGAGAGTAGACATCCACTCCACTGCTGCACACCTGTCCTCACCTGTCCTCACCTGTCCTCACCTGCTTCACCCGGAGCAGCTGGTTCGAGAGGGACGTGGTTTACGTTAGTGGTTAATCAGATTTATATGTTTATACGGTCTCTGTAAGTGTCTACACTTCAGACATATCCCGCCAGGGAATCAAACCCAACAGCCTTTCAGTCACAGGACTGGTTTGCTAACCACCAGTGTGGGTTTATACTGGTGTGGTGCTGGTTTATGTCAGTTTATACTGGTGTGGTGCTGGTTTATGTCAGTTTATACTGGTGTGGTGCGGTGTTTAAACACTGTGTATCACTTCATTACGTTATTAAACACAGGCCTCAGTAGACAGTGGTGCAGCTCAGTGGTTAAACAGCTTGTCAGAGTGATGGATGTTGATGGAAGGCGTGTGTTTATGGTTAATAAATCAATCACCTCTCACAGAGACTCAGCCAGGAGAGACTGGCTCTGCTCCTCCAGCTGTCACAGATTCTGACTGTTCTGTACCACACTGTAATTTACTACAGTG
>CM067519.1:184474-207500 GCA_034509495.1 Acestrorhynchus altus
GACTGTTTACAGATCAGACTGTAGTGTTTACAGATCAGACTGTTTACAGATCAGACTGTTTACACATCAGACTGTAGTGTTTACAGATCAGACTGTTTACAGATCAGACTGTAGTGACTACAGATCAGACTGTTTACACATCAGACTGTTTACACATCAGACTGTTTACAGATCAGACTGTAGTGTTTACAGATCAGACTGTTTACAGATCAGACTGTTTACAGATCAGACTGTTTACAGATCAGACTGTAGTGTTTACAGATCAGACTGTTTACAGATCAGACTGTTTACAGATCAGACTGTAGTGTTTACAGATCAGACTGTTTACAGATCAGACTGTTTACAGATCAGACTGTAGTGTTTACAGATCAGACTGTAGTGTTTACAGATCAGACTGTTTACACATCAGACTGTAGTGTTTACAGATCAGACTGTGTACAGATCAGACTGTAGTGTTTACAGATCAGACTGTTTACAGATCAGACTGTTTACAGATCAGACTGTAGTGTTTACAGATCAGACTGTTTACAGATCAGACTGTTTACAGATCAGACTGTAGTGTTTACACATCAGACTGTTTACAGATCAGACTGTTTACAGATTCATGTGTGTGCCCCCTAGTGGCTCGACTCCTGCTTAAACCCCAGGCTGACCCAGGGCTGACCCTGTGACTACACTGATAGGGACTGTATTAAAGAGTGGGTTGAGGAGCTGCTCTGCTCCTCTGAGGAACGCTACTCTGGACCATGACAAGTGCTTCAGAGTGTTCTGGATACTTCAAACTTCCCAAGGATGAGGGGTCTTTGTACAGTCCCAGAGCGATGCCGTTTGGTGCCATCCTGTCCGTAAAGCTGCTGGGATGAGTCTGGAGTGTGTGGACTGATGGAGAATCTGACCCACACTGCACCAAAGCCAGAAAACACCTGTAGAACTGGGACACAGATGGTACACAACATTACATCAGTGGTGTTGGAGAACTGTTTCATAGTGGATATTAAAGAATACACAGTAGATATTCATTCGTTCATAATACTTTAATAATCCACAGAAACAGATTCCTTTGTAGAAGACCTAACAAGCCAAGGGGTGAATACTTTCACAAGGCACTGTATGTGTGCTGTAGTCATGGCGACCAACTCTCGCTGTAATACCTGCTTGTTGAAGAGCATGTAGATGATGGGGTTGAGGACAGTGCTACTCTTGGCCAGTACAGATGGAATGATGCTGGTGGTGGGGCTGACCACACCAGAAGGGCCAAACGTACCCAACAGTGCCACCACTCCGTATGGAAGCCAGCACAGCAGGTAACAGCACACCATGAAAAGAACCATGAGGAGAACCCGGCGCTCCCGCCGCTGAACAGCCGAGTGCTTCAACCTGGCCGCCTGCAGAACAGGGAGGGACACTGACCGTCACTCAGACTCCAACACCAAGAATCAAGAGCTGTACTGGTTTACAGACGAGTAGAAGCCTTAATTATGGGATCTTGGTCAAACTGAATGCAGAACATTGTCCCAGTTAAAATAACACCAACATCTGAGAGGCAACTAAATCTAGTCCTGGAGGCACCCCTGCCCTGCACAGTTCAGCTTGAACGCACCTCATGCAGCTCTGACGGGCTTGTTAATGAGCTGATTAGTTGAATCAGGTTTGGCTTGAGCAGGGAACGGTCTAAAATATGCAGGGTAGGGGTGCCTCCAGGACCAGGGTTGAGAAACACTGGACAGAGTGTTTAAACACTCCAGCAGCTCTGCTGTGTCTGATCCACTCGTACCAGCAACACACACTAACACACCACCACCATGACAGCGTGACTGCAGTGCTGAGAAGGACCCACCACCCACATCATATCTGCTCTGTGGTGGTCCTGTGGGGTCCTGATCATTGAAGATCAGGGTGAAAGGAGGAGAATAATGTATCAGAGAAACAGATGAACTACAGTCTGGATTATAGAACCACAAAGAGAACCTGTGTGATCAGAGGAGCTGATAGAGTGGACAGAGAGAGGAGATGGAGATCATAATGTTACGGCTGATTGTTGTATATCTACACATGGAGGACCCACCTCACAATGTATTGGGCTTTAAAGGATCTGGTGTAATGTTAATCTTGGTACCAGTATCTTGGTATCACTCTAAATGACTCACTGGTCACTCTGGTCACTGTGGTCTACACCTGTCTCTCATTCACACCTGAGCAGGTAGACCACTCTTCCCTCCCCCTTACCCCATGTATGGCGATGAGGATCCTCCCATAGCAGTAGATCATGGTCAGCAGAGGCAGAAGCAGGCAGAAGACAAACAGGCAGATGATATAGGCTTTGCTGCCGGGGGTCCACAGGTCCCACTGCACAGAGCAGGTGGTCCCTGGCCCCTCAGGGCCATAGGCACTCCAGCCCAAGATGGGAGGAACTGTCCAGATCAGAGAGTACAACCAGCAGCCCACAATCATCAGTCTGACCTTCCTGTGGTCCAGAACATCTAGCACTGAGTTGCAGAGCACAGAGGAGTACCGCTCATACGAGAGCATCGCCAGGGACACCATAGAGACCACACCTGTATAACGGGTAATTAAACAGCTGGGGTCAATTAAACATCTGTATCGATCTTCCAAACCCGGGTGAAGCTTAAAGTCCAACAGAAAGTACAACACAAGAGCACACTGTACAGCGCGCCCCGCTGGTGCCACACTGTGAATGTTGTTATTACGTAATAAAGCAGTAATTACACTGCAGTTAATGATTGTAAATGATATTGTTTTTGTTTACAGTTTTTGTTTACAGTTGAATCACATGGTTCATCATCATATATAAGTTTATTCTGTTCTTAATGGAAATGGAAGCTGAGACGAAACTCACCAAACAGCGTGTTTGCGAAGCCGTACCACGTGCAGCCGTGAGTCCCAATCAGCCAGCGGCCGTGGACGGACGCAGCGAAGCTGAACGGTGTCCCGAACACACACACCAGCATGTCACTAACACTAATGTTCAGCAGCAGGAAGTTAACGGGGGTCCGCAGGATGTGGAAGCGGGCGAAGAGCAGGAGGACGAGAAAGTTGTTCAGGAATCCGAGAATAAAGATTATCCCAAGGCCAACGGCCACGACGGTGTGACCCGTCCGGCTCAGGGCAGCTTCAGAACCGCTCATGTTGGAGCTCAGAGAGAAAGCAGAGCAGTGAGTGAAGTGGTGCGGCGCGAGAGCAAGGCCTGAGGGCTGACACTCAATTATACAACAGCCTTCCTTGCAGAGCGCCTTCAGAGCCCTCCGTGCTGCCTCCAGGTCTACAGTGCTTCAGAAACCAGACCAACCGCAGACTGGTGGGCCTATACACCACAGCAACAATCTAGATCAGCAGCGCAACCACCGAGTTATACCAAAACAACCACCAGAAAGATCATTGTAACCACCAAGTTACACCAAACACAGTTCCACTGTTCCACAGCTCAATGCTGGAGGTCTTTATACCCTCTAGTCCACACCTGCTATTAGACATGGAGACAATAGAGTCATGTTTGTTTTCTATTCTATTGGCAGAACTTCTCTACAGGAACTAGACAAGCTGTGTGTGCAATTGCACATCTGTGTCAGCAATGAGAGCAGCTTAAAGTATGTGTTGATACTGAAATATGCGATTACCACAACTAATACATACTGGATGTTTAGACCCAGGCTGGACACACACCCTTGTTATGGTGTGTGTGTGTGTGTGTGTGTGTGTGTGTGTGTGTGTGAGTGTTGGAAAATCTGTGCAGATGGAGAAGTGTTTAGGAGGAGCCAAGACATCAATAATCAATCAGGAGGGATGATTAGAGGAGTGTCCCTGTGTGATGGAGCAGCGTTCTCCACTGATCTCAGAGTAATGAACCCTAAACCCAAAACCTCCACGCTCTCAACACTGACACAGTCCTGGAGTAAAGGACAAGTGTGTGTGTGTGTGTGTGTGTGTGTGTGTGTGTGTGTGTGTGTGTGTGTGTGTGTGTGTAGGGGGGCATTGTATTGTATTGTACTTCTTAACCACCTTGACCTTCAAAGACCAGTTTAGACCATTTGAACCCAGTTACCAGCAGAAGCTGGACTTTCCTTGAGGGACTGTTCAGAGCGTGACACTAATGGGGACAGTGGTCCTAATGTAATGCTGATTATGATCCTGATTCTAAGCTACAGTAGAAACAGATATGCTGAATAGACCAGTCTGATCCCCCAGTTCAGCCCCAGTACTGTACTGGTGCACTGCTGTGGGCCACTCTCACACAGCCAGTCAGCAGAGGTGCTTTTCAGGTCCAGCCAGTCAGAATCCAGTCCAGGGTTTGACGTGCTGGAGATGGTAATGCAGATCCTGCCCTTTCACGTCGGATTTGGTCAGTCGTACAGTAACGACGGCCCTTTGTCCAGCCGCAGCAGAGCCGGACGGGCAGTCCGAACACTTTCACGGGCTGGATTTTGACCGGCTGGACCCGGAGTACCCAGCTCTCCACATCAGAGGTTTGGGGACACGTTGACGTTCCGTATCGGCAGGCAGTGAAGGACTGTAAGTGCAGTAGTTTTACAATAACCAGCATCATCTCAGTGTTTATTGTTTATTGCACTAATTCTTACAGATTTCATATTTAACATTTCAGAATTTGCTTGAATGTAAAAGTTGCTGCACAACATTTGATCATATATTTAAAATGTATTTTTAAAAGACATTAGAAGAACAGACCAGACGTGAAACATGAATCAAAGCATAAACGTCCAGTCCAGTGACATGTGATTAAGGGCGTCTGTCACATAAACACTAATAATGATAATAATGATAATAATGATAATAATAATAATAATAATAATAATAATAATAATAATAATAATAATGATGATAATAATAAATAATAAAGGAATGTGTCTGAGGTTGCAGTGTCTCTGCTGGTCTAGACGTTCCTCCAGATTCTGCAGTTAGAGCCGCTCTGCTCCGTCAGTCTCTGAGGGGTCATGACCTTTCCTTCTGACCAGTGAAGGACGGAAGCGCTGTGCTCTCAGTACCAGTACAGATCCTTACTTTTGTCCGGCAGCTGCATCCCTGCACAACATTTAAACCCACACAGTTCAGGTACAAACAGACGTCCCCAAGATAATCCAGATTCTGATTCAGATATGAAACTGGATCCAGTTGTCATTTGGATCATGTTTATAATCCAGATTCTGATGTGATTTTGAATTCAGATTGGATCCTGATATCATTTGGAATTTCCAATTCTAATTGTTTCCTGGTTCTGATCAGGCTCCAGATTTTGGTATTAATTTGGATCCTGATACAGAGTCAGATTTTACCTGCTTCCAGGTCAGTCTTGCCTCCATGTCTGTCTCTGTAGCTGGTGGTCCCGGCATTCCACTCCAGCTGCCCGTCTGTTTTGGTGGAGGGTGCGATCAGTACGCCCCCTTCAGGACGATCCATGTGCAGTAGGTGAAGGAAAGAGGTGCTGGTCCTGGGGGGCACTGCAGGCTGGCAGTACATTGAGGGGAGGTCGTAACCGGACCCATGCCTATTGGGGTAAACCCATGGGTCAGCTGATAGCGGACCCATGATGACCCCCTGAGGCTGGACTGGTTGTTCAGCAGAAGAACAGACATCCAGGCTGGAACCTGGACGAATTCCACTTCTGGACCAGGGTGGAGAAAATGAGGACTCGGTGGGAAAACCTGTAAAGAAGACATCAATATTGTTCATCAGAGCAGCACTTCATACTGTTCTGATTCACTAAAGAGGAATAATAGCGCCCCCTTGTGCTTAGAATGCAAAGCGTGAGAGTTACTGGGTTTGGGTTCTCTGCGGTTCTCCCTGCTCTTGGTGCTCAGGTCTTTGGGCATGCTGGTTTTATTCAGAGCACGGAAGAAGTGCTCGTCCACCACAGTGTTGATGTCTCCCTGGTAGTAAGTGTGGATGACACTGTTTGGAGGCTCTGCCTGCTTTTGTCCTCCTCTCTGGTTCTCCATCGCTCTGGGGAAGGAGAAAATCATGTGACCTCAATTATAACCAGATTCATTGTGGTTAGAACAGTCCAACTATCTAGAACTGAGTCTTACTTTGAACTGATTTAGAGGTTTGTGCAGGGCTAGTCCTAGTTAACCACCGCTGTCTCTGCAGCCACACAGGGCAGCGTGTTCGCCTGCGCAGGTGGAGGTCAATATCTGGATGTAACTGCACTGAACTGTACCTTACTGTCCACTACAGCAATTACAGAACCACCATGACAGCCCATTAGGAACCCAGTCTGACGTTTCCATACAGTGGGCATCAGAACTGGAGTATGAACTATACTGGTTAATTCAGGTCCAAAGAGGAAAAACCTGCTCCAGCCACACACTCAGTGACCAGGCCGTTGGAACACACTCCTGGAGTGGACGTTCCGTCTTTGGGCCTGAATGTCCCACCTCTGAACATACAGAAAGGTTTAATACTCACAGTGGCTGCTGTTACTCAGGCCACGGATTTATTTCCCAGGGTTACGGCTTCACATCATCGCCGTGTCCATGCAGCTCACTCCAGCTGAACACCAACAGCAGTGTGTGCAGTGGATCACCTCAAACGCCACTGAGGGAAAATGCAGTCGGGCCAGTTTAACCAGAAACACTCAAACCTTCCCTTTCAGAGGAAAAAAGTCAAGTTAAAAATATCTGAGTGACGGCGGAGCTCCTCCACGGGGTGATTAAAGAGCCCTTCTTCTACACTCGCCTCAGAGCAACGGTGACATAAACACCTGCAGTTACTACAGTCGGCAAAACCTCATAAACCTGGGCTCGGAGTGAAAGTGTGTTTGAGGAACTTCACGTTCCAGATCAATCTTGGACATGGGGACATTTTGGGAGTTGCTGAGGAGGGGAGGATTGGAGGACATCAACATTTTCTAGGGACTGTTTTTTGCAGCATGTATCCCTCCACCATTCTGACAGACATTAACCCGGGGTATTTGTGCCGTGTACAACCAAACTAAA
This sequence comes from Acestrorhynchus altus, assembly GCA_034509495.1. Taxonomy (NCBI): domain Eukaryota; kingdom Metazoa; phylum Chordata; class Actinopteri; order Characiformes; family Acestrorhynchidae; genus Acestrorhynchus; species Acestrorhynchus altus. The sequence goes on from CM067519.1 coordinate 191,443, forward strand.
TGCCCCCTCACCACCTTAGTACCAAGAAATCTGACTAAACACTCCTCTTCCAGAGGACATGAGGGAATATTGACCTCGATTCACACGGGACTAATATAAACCAAGCTTATTTATACGCCTCCTTTAACAGCAGGGAAAATAGTCCGGATATGTTAGTGATGCAGGAACGTCGGGAATGACTTTAGCCCTCGTCCTGATAAAGCACAGGAAAACAGAAAATACCACTCATTTGTCTTTAATTATAAAAGTAGTTTACAAACATGAGCCAATTCACTCTGAAAAAACAGCAGGAGACGATAATTAGGACAGGATTTATACAACCAGGTTTTACACCAAACCAGTTCCAAATCACTGACTCCCCACTTCTTCCCAGCTTGACCGGACACTCAAACAGGAATGCCACTCCTCTTCCCGTAGCGACTGCTGTGACGAGCTTTACAGAACCCAATCCATATCTGCTATTTCGGACAGATACAATTCCTATCATCCACAGACGTTCCAGAGGTCACGTGATATTAGTGTGTGAACTGATTATGAAGGGGGGCTGCCTCAGCGGACGGCTTGTAAACGCCCGCAGCTGAATAAGGTGTGAGGTGTATCTTGAGGCTGAACCCTGGTCAGAGTTCATGGCAAGGAGACAGAAATGATCAGAGCGAGGCTCGACAGTGGGTGCAGATGGACTGGACATTCCATTTCCTGGATCTACAGAGTAACGTAGCAGCAACACACCACAGTACCAAACTGGACAACTTGAGCCGATGGCCTGGAGCATTATCCTGCTGAAAATCCCACAACTGTGGAGAACCATGAAGGGCTCCAGATGTTCACCAAGCAGTTAAACATAGTGGCACCAGTCAATGATTTGGACAGTGGACCGAACCCATGGCATGAGAATACACACCACACCAGTAAGGAACCACCACCAGCCTCCACAGTGCCTTGTGTACAACTGGGGTTTATGGTTTTATGGGGTCTTACCATCAGCCCAATCAACTAGTACCACGTCTCATCAGACTACACCACATTCAGTACTCTAGGGTCCAGTTAGTGACCTCACAAGCCCAGGTGAGGTGCTGTGTCCGACGTGGTGTCGTTAACAGATGCTCTCTGGTGGATCTTCTGCTCTCATATCCTGTGGAAGCTAAAGAGCACTGAACTGTGGGATGTGATTTCTGCCAGAGTCGCTCGTCTGTTTGCACAGACAATTCTAGCCAAAGGCCACCGGTCACCACTGTTTAGTACCTGTGGACGGCTACTGTGCTGTCCACTGCTTTCTACTATGTATTCCCAGTACACACGTGAGACTGTAGATGGAGGAGTGTTAAATACCTGCTCAATTTCGGAAATGAAAGTGTCCCATTACATCTGCACCCACTATCACTCCTCGCTCAAACGCTGAGAATTCCCATCTCCATGAGCACGTCCACTCCCAAGATACACCTCACCGCATAAACAGGTGTGGATGTCCCTGCACATCTGGCCATACGGTGTATTTTATGATGTAATACTGTCATGAGTTTGATGTTACATTGTGATGATTCTGAATATAATCAATACCACATTATTAAGGCTGTGTTTGGTGTTTCACGGTCAGTGAGCCGTGGGACTAGAGACGCTTGTGGACGCAGCTCAACACAACTGGACATTAAACTGCCGGTATGGCCCAGGCGTTCTATAAAGCTTGTCCGACTTCAGAACAGCAGCTATGGAGGTGGGCTGACTGTGCACAGACTGATGGATAAGTGGGAATGTTCTGCATTTTCCGACTCCGGACTTAAGCCTCGTCATCACTGCCTGCCAGGCTGCTGTCTGTGGATCCCACAGCCTCGTCCTCTGGTTGTCCTGCTGCCTCTCCAAGCTCCGATTCTTCTGCCTGTGACACGACCGTAACATCTGTGGGTGGGACTGGTGCGGGCTCCACCACCTCCTCGTTCTCCTTTGCCTTCTTTTCATCAGTGTCTTTAGCCTGGCCCACAGCGGTCTGTCTGTCCCCCAGAAACGTGGACCAGCCCTTTAACCTCTCCTCACGCTCCCGTGATGTCTCTTCCACCTTAGAGAGAGAGATTATATCAGTTAGTTTCCAAATTTCAAAGGTTTTGAGGTAACTGCTCAGTTCTAGAGGCAGTAAACAAATGACATCATAAGAGAGCTTATAACAGGGCAGCCAATCAGAGCACAGCTCAGACTATGGGGACACATGCACCTCCGGCATTTCCGAAATGAAGGGAAGAGTCAGGATTCCATCCCTCTTTACTGCAGCCTCTACTCGTCTGGGAAGACTTAACACTAAATGTGGGAACATTGCTGTGAGGAGCACTTGATTGCATTCAGAGGACAAACAGTAGTGTATCAATGAACGTTCTGGACTAACTGTGCCTCCAAACACACACACACACACACACACACACACACACACACACACACACACACACACACACACTTGCCTGATAGTCTGTGACTCCATCCCACAGCTGAGCCAAAAGCTTCCTGCCTCCAAACCAGCGTCCATCTAGTGCCACCTGACATGCGTCCGCCTCCTCCGGCTCTTTGAACGCCACAGAGGCCACGCCATCAGGGTGTCTCTGCCGCACACAAACACACACACACACAATGTTATTGTAAGTGCAGAGCAGAAATCCACCCTAGTAGTAGAACCGAACTCTGGACAGGAACTGTCCTCTTTGCACCTCTATGTTTAATAAACACTGTTTATAATCTAAAGACAAATGTGGCCACGTAGACGATGACCAGCCCTCAAAAGCCCACAGCGATGGGGAACTCCCACCCTGGAGGCCCGAATTCCAGCACGGATTTGTGCTTCTGCTGTCCGAACCTGATTCGTCTCACCTGTTAATTAGCAGGACTCTGGCCGTCGGTTCCCCACCCCCACGTGTGTGTGCACATGCAGACTGAGGGTAGACATGTGCTGAAAAATCTGATCACAGAGCTAAAACGTAGCTTCTTCATTTATAGGCCTAAATCCTTCCAAGACCACTGGAGACCACTTGATTATGAGTGTACTGAATGCGTGTCAACACACTCACTGTTTCAGACCTGCCAGGACTAAACTCTGGATCAGAACCACAGAGAACCAGAACGTTGCTGTGTAGAGGATCACAGACACAGCCAAGAAACTCACATCAAAAATGATGACCTTCTTGACCTCCCCAAATTTCTCACACTCTGTCCGCAGGTCCTCTCTGTATTCATTCAGCACCAGCGGGTCCTCCTGAATAAAACACACACACACACACACACACACACACAATGTTCTGATGTCAGATAATTAGTTCTGTTACTCCAACTCATCCTAAAAGTTCTGGATGGAGCTCCATCATTCCAGAGAACACAGTTCACTGCTCCACAGCTCAATGCTGGGGGTCTTTATACCCTCTAGTCCACACCTGCTATTAGACATGGAGACAATAGAGACATGTGTGTTTATCTGCTCCAGAGAGTCCTATTCTATTGGCAGTTCTTCTCTACAGGGACTAGACAAGCTGTGTGTTTGTGAGAGAGAAAATGAGAGGGAGGGAAGGTGTTCGTGTGTGTGTATGAGAGAGAGAGAGAGAGAGAGAGAGAGAGAGAGAGAGAGAGAGAGAGAGAGAGAGAAGAGAGAGAGAGAGAGAGAGAGAGAGAGAGAGAGAGAGAGAGAGAGATTAGGACAAGTGTCAGGAATGCAGTTAGACCTGCTGTTTCACACTGAAAGAAGAACACTACACTACCATTGTTCCCACAATAGTTCTGACCCATTTAGGCCTGGACTCTACAAGTCCTCTGAAGGTGTCCTGTGGTTTCTGCACCAAGACTAACGTAACAGCCTTACGTTAAGTCTTGTGAGTTGTGAGGTGGGACCTCCATGAGCCTCAGTGAGCTTTGGGCCACACGACCTTGTTGTCCTTCCTTGGAGCATTTCTGGTAGTTACTGTCCACTGCATGTGCAGCTTATTTATTGATTGCTTGACTTTGTCCTTTTATTAGACTTCTTTTATGAGTCAGTGTAGACAAGAGTGGTGATACAAAGATGGGTGGAGCCACACACATCCACTGATCAGTGCTGAGAGAACCCTCACCTCGAAGTCTTTTGGGTGGAACATGTTCTGGATAATGACCACGTGCTCGTGTCTCTTACGCATTTCTCCCTTCTTCTCCGGCCTCCAGTCCAGCTGCCTAGTAACCACAAACAACCAGCAGATCAGTCATCTCACTCACTGCCTGCTCCAAGCACTACCAGCGCCATCTACTGGACAGGAGGGCTGCTAAGTGTAATGCATGTATAATGTAACTGTATTATCTACTACTGCGAGACCTACTGACCACCAGGGGATCTGTCATTTATACTTCCTGTTTAACCTCTTTATTAGTGATTTCTGTGAAGCTGCTCTGTGACAATATCAGTTGTGAAGATCACTACACAAATACATGATTTGATTTGATTTGATATATATTTAATACACTGTAATAAATTGTGCTGCTGTTATTTGAGAGGAGGAGCAGAGACTGTGCCTCAGATTCAGACCAGTCCATAACTACTGTTGTCTTGGTGATTTGTTATCCTAGAAATCATTTTGATGAACATTATTATCGTTTTAAGCCCAATCAGTGTCACGGTTATGTGTTATATTTTTGACAGATTTGCGAAGATTTCAAACAAACGTCTCACTTTGTCATTGTGAGGTTTTGTGTATTTAGGGAAAAATACCTGAATCCTTTTGGAATAAAGCTGTAACATAAAATGTGCAAAAAGTGGCGCTGTGAACACTTTCTGATGTGTGTGTGTGTGTGTGTGTGTGTGTGTGTACTTCTGCTGCTGCTGCAGTTTCTTGCGGTACTCTTTGTTCTTCTTCTTCTTCTTGCTGGCGTCGTACTGACCCTTCAGCTCAAACCGGGCAGCCTCCACGTGCAGCCTGTAACCTCTGACCTCGAATCATCAGGCAACTCCGCTAGAGCCACGGACTCTCTCTGTATGTATGCACACACACACACACACCCACACACACCCACACATAACATTCATGAGTTATTTATTTTACAATATTTTGTAAATTGTACAGCACTGGGCTGAGGCGAATTGGTGAGCCATATAATATAGAAAGCTAAAATCACATTAACTGGTGTTCTGTAACCTGCTTATAAAGAAAATATGGTGTGTTTTGTGTGTTTGTGTGTGTGTGTGTGTGTGTGTGTGTGTGTGTGTATCAAACCCACCTTCCAGGTAACAGCAGGGCCGTCTCCTTTCTGATTGCCTCATTGTCCTTGTATAGCTTCATGCTTCCTCTGTGATGGTCCCTCATAATGATCCCACACACTTAGACATCACCTCCACAAACTCATCAGGGTGATATCTGGAGGAAGACCTGCCCCAAACACACACACACACTAAATAAAGTCATGAAAAAATGAGCTGACGGCCACTAGAGGGCGCTGAGTTAATAATGAGGATACAGCAGTGAAACAACACACTGGATTTATTGATCCCTTGGGAGGGTTCCCTCCCAAATGAAGGACGTGAAAAGGAGGAACTCTTACCCGAGACGTAAACGTTTGTGTTCTTATCTTTCTCAATATCAAACCAGCCTGGAAGAGTCAGAACACACACCGACCGTTAAACTATGTATACATGTTGTGGCTGATGAGTGTATGATTACTGCACAACTTCAGTACTACAGTGTGTGTGTGTGTGTGTGTGTACCTGGTTCTGCTTTCCTCTTCTCTCCTTTCTGTTTTCCCTCTTTAGTGTTGGATGGAGTCACAGTTGCTTCTCCTCCACCTCTTCTGGCTTCTTCACCTCCTCCTGCTCTGGCTTCTTCACCTCCTCTGGTTTCTCTGCTGTTTCTCCAGGGGGTCCTGCAGCAGCAGGGTCAGGGGTTCCATCCTCACTGAAGCCGTAGTTGGCCTGATACGTAGCGATGAAGTCCTCTGTGATCTGCTCCCAAACATCAAGATACAACAGAGATCAAAGAGCAGTTTAGCCCCACCCATTCAGCCTACAGCAGTTTAGCCCCACCCATTCAGCCTACAGCAGTTTAGCCCCACCCATTCAGCCTACAGCAGTTTAGCCCCATGCATTCAGCCTACAGCAGTTCTAAACAAAACACTGAATTATGAGGAACCTTTGGAAACCACGCCTTCTTGTCGTGGTCCCAGTCGTACACGGTTCCGTCCTCTGGATCGATGTATGTATAGGGGTCATCTCCACTCTCCCGTTTCTGGCCATACAGCTCCTGCAGCCGAAGCTGTTCATGAAACTCTTTATTCCCGTCTGATTCGCCGCTCATCTGAACAAAACACAGAGATTATAAAACTGCTCCAGGATCAGTTTTACAGCAGGTATCATGATTTACTTTAGTTAATCTGCTGAGACATGCTGCTTTACTTTACACCAGGAGATACAACGTTAGTGTTACTACAGCGACTGATCGCAGGATTGTATTGAATAACAATCAATCATTAACTAATGTTTACATCAGTGTCTGAATAAACACCAATGAAGGCAGCCAATGAGAACACAGCTTATTTACATATGAAATCTTACACAGTGTGTTTGTAGAGGTAGAGAAATTACTGTAAAAATTATTAATATTAATAATTGAAAATTAATAATGAATTATGGTTGGTTGATGGAATGTTAACAGAACCTCAAAGAACCGAACAGAATCTCAGATAACTGAACAGAACCTCAGAGAACCGATCAGAGCTTCAGATAACCGAACAGAACCTTAGAGAACCGATCAGAACCTCATAGAACTGAGCAGAACCTCAGAAAACCTCAGAGAACCGAACACAACCTCAGTGAGTCGAAAAGAATTAGGTCCAGTTTATCTTTAATCCTTCACCTCTCAGCGCCACAGTCCGGTCCGCCCCGATAATCGTCCGGCCGGAAGCCGCGCGCTGATCAGTAGTTCCGCTGCGCTCCTGTTTCAGCGCGAGTCTGCCAGCCAATCACAGCGGAGCTCATTTACACATAAAAGCGTTTGATTCATTCCGATAGTTTGAGTAGTTCCCTGAGGAGTTTACACATTTATTCCCACATCACTGAGACTGAGCTGAATAAAGCAGCCAGGCTCTGGTGGTTGTAACTGGAAGGTCACCGGTTTGATTCCCTGAACTGGCAGGACGGTAACGCACTGAACTCCCCAGCTGCTCCCCGGCTGCCCTCTGCTCCGGGCATGTGTGTTCACTGCCCCCTGGTGTGTGTGTGTGTGTGTGTGTGTGTGTGAGGATGGGTAAAATGCAGAGGATTAATTCATGTGTGTGCACAGTGGGTCAAATGAGAATAATTACTTAAAGATAAACAGATCCCTGCAGAGGCTTTTATTACTGTAAATAAATACAAAAACAACCTCAGTCTGACAACACAAAGACTTTATTACTGAAAGATTAATTATTAAACATCAGATGGAGGGAGGAAAGAGTTAATCACATGATAAAATACCCCACAAAGAGCCTTCAGACAGGAAGTTGTAGATGCAGATGAGTCTGAAAAGGGATTTAAAAAGATCTCAGAATTAGAAATCAGCCTTTCCACTGTCCAGAACATCATTTACAAGTGGAGCACATTTAGAACAACTGCCCACATGACCAGATCAGACAAGTTCAGCCCAAGAGCAGAACCACAAGATGAGTAAAGAAGATCCAACAATCCTGAAATGTTCATCACAGGCCTACAGGTATCTTACACCACAGCTGATGACAAAGAGCAGCTTCTACCATCAGAAAGAGACCAAACCAGTCTGATCTTCATGGGAGGTGTTTAAGAACCTCATACCAGCTGTGAAAGATGGTGATGGAAGTGTGATGGTTTGGAGCTGCTCTGCTGCAGCAGGGTGTGGAGATCTCTCCATCATAGAAACCACTATGAGATCTTTATGGTATCAGAGGGGGTTTGAGGAGAACGGAAGAGCGTCTGTACAAAGACTGACGCTGAAACATCAAAGAGCTGAAAGAATTCCGCATGGAGGAGTGGGAACGTCGTTCTTCCAGTCGATGTCAGAGATGGTAGATGGTTCTAGAAACATCTCACTGACATTATTTCAGACAAAGAAGGAGATACAGCTGTTAGGACAAAGGGGGTCTGAACGTTCACAGAAGTACAGAAGTAAATACGATTAATCTGAGTGAAGAATGACAGACAATTGTAAGACTTTCAGATCATCTGATCTACACACTACGATAAACAAGTGATTTAAAACACACAGTCAGATTGGGTTGCGGTAACCGTCACAGTCGGAACCATTTTTAGGCATCCAGGAATGAATCTCATATCCACCAGCCTCAGGGAGGTTAACATTAGCAATGGCATTGGTGCTGGGATGGACTGAGGGGTCGCAGTGGATTCGGGGCAGAACCGGACCTTGCTGGTACATCACGCCTGCGGAGACCCAACAGAAAACAAGTTAGTACTCAGCTGAAGAAAATACACAAGAACATGTTCTGACTGTTCTAGATTAAACAGGATCATTCTGAACTTAATATGAAGCTTGGAACTTCTAACAATTGACTGCTCACACTACCACTCACACTCACAGCCTATCTAGAACCTCCAGAAACACTGGAGTGGTGTTGGATGTAATAAAACCACCCCTCACCCAGAGTGGGTCTCCTGATGGACACCTGGCGCTGGCTGGAGTCTGAGGACAATGATGAGCTCTGAGTGGAGTTGGACTTACTGGACCTGAATGAAGCCACTGTGGGGATCTTTGGGAGCTGCCAGTGTTTGGGTTTGGCAGGAGCGGTGGCAGTGTGGCTCCAGTCTATTCCAAGACAAATAACAGAACATTGATGAATTTTGTTTTCTTCATATCTGTAGATTCTAATGAAACATGACCGGTTGACCGACCTGAGTGGTCTTCAAGTTTAAAGCGTCCAAAACACAGGTGGACCCTCCACTGTTTACGCACATTCTCCTTCATGAGGCAGTGGAACACAAAAATGAAGAAACCTGACATACAACAAAGCATCATGTTAAAGGAGCAGCCAAAATCAAGTTATGATTGATCGCTGACTCCAGTTTCAGTCAATCAGCTAAGATGTTTGGTATCTGATATGTGTAATACACTACAGGAAGTGTAGGGGGCGCTCTATAACGCTCTATAATGTTCATATGATCCACACGCTCATTCTGACAGACTGTAATACACTACAGGAAGCGTAGGGGGCGCTCTATAACACTCTATAATGGAATACACTACAGGAACTACAGTGATCAGTTTTAGCCCCATATCCCACCTTGCAGGCTGTTGAAGATGGTAAACATGTAGAGCAGAGGCACTTTGGCCGGCCCCCAGGTAAAGAAGGCCAGGCACCAGGTGAGTCCAATCAGCAGGGTGAGACTTGCTACGCTCCTCAGGTCCTTCATCAGGTCTTGATGCGTTCCGGCTGGCTGGTTCACGCGCATCTTCCTCATCTGCAGCAGCACCACCACAAATATGGAGGAGTTGCAGAGCAGCACCAGCCCGATGAAGCCCACCACAGAAATGTAGAAGACCACGTCATCCTGAATCCAGCAGCTACAAACCAGAGACACAACAGCAGCTTTAATCATCAGAGTACAAGATTAACAAAATGTCATCGTTAGAGACCAACTCTAATTTGACCAGGCAAATGTAAACACATCTTCTTCAGCGCTGGTTATTATTATGTAGTAAAATGATACACGGTGTGATTACGACTGTATCTCGTTATGATATGTCATAAAACCTGACGTACGGTATCGTTTATTCAGGCTCTTTCTGTGTCTCTGCAGACGCTCAATCTGGGATCAGCCAAACTGAGATTTCACTCTGAAGCTGAGCGTGAAGTAAAATGTGACATTTCACATAAAGACCAACTAGGCTGAGAACATCTGAGATTTACGATAACTCACAACATCTCAGTGTTTTCCCGGCGCTCCAGACCCCTGAAAGTAGCTACAGAGTACGCCTGCTGCTTCACCACCAGAACCAGGAAGCAGATCAGCAGAGGAACACCTGAAAACACCAACCATGAGCAGGAAAACTGCGATTAACAGCCGGACGGTTCTGTCATATTTTAAATGTACAGCAGTGCGACCAACCCCAGCCAAGGATGCAGAACTTGAGGATGTAGGACGGAACGTAGACGTTGAAAACCTTCACCAGAGCAAAGTACAGGTTCACCGCTTCCAGGAGCATCCAGGTGAACGAAGCCAGCAGAAAGTAGTGCTGGGCCGTGGCTACAGCGACGCAGAGGCCGTAGATGGTGAAGGCTGAGAGCCAGGAGTTGGTGAGGAAAATGAGGTTCAGGCCCAGCAGAGCGATGGAGAGGTTCAGGAGAATCTGGGACGGGTAGTCTCTCCTCAACTTCCTGAAACACAAAACACTCACACCAGCAGAACCCTACAGAACAATACAGAAGACCAGCAGAACCCTACAGAACAATACAGAAGACCAGCAGATCCCTACAGAACAATACAGAAGACCAGCAGATCCCTACAGAACAATACAGAAGACCAGCAGAACCCTACAGAACAATACAGAAGACCAGCAGATCCCTACAGAACAATACAGAAGACCAGCGGAACCCTACAGAACAATACAGAAGACCAGCAGATCCCCTCAGTATGTATTGTTCTTGATCATTTATTGATCAGTATGTATTATTATTGATCATTTATTGGTCATTATGTATTGTTATTGATCATTTATTGATCAGTATGTATTGTTATTGATCATTTATTGATCAGTATGTATTATTATTGATCATTTATTGATCAGTATGTATTATTATTGATCATTTATTGGTCATTATGTATTGTTATTGATCATTTATTGATCAGTATGTATTGTTATTGATCATTTATTGATCAGTATGTATTGATATGTGATATGACTTACTCTAGCAGAGAATATGTCAGGACTGTAACCCCCAGGAAGAACGAGGACAGACCACAGCCAACATACGTGATGACTGTGAGAATCCTCTCATTTTGATCATCAATAGGAGTTCTGGACACATCCTGTCCAAGACACACACACACACACACACACACACACACACACACACACACACACACAGTAAATCTACATTTTTGAACTATGACTGTAGTTATATTAAAATAATGTGAGAGTGTTTAGGGTGAGAGTACCAGCAGCACTCCGAAGTGTGTGAGGTGATCACACATGCAGGTTGTGTATTCTGGGGTGACATTATATTTCCAACAGCCTCTCGAGCTCCAGCCTCCTAAACCATCTGACCCCCTCCCCAATACACACACACACACACACACACACACACACACACACACAGGTCTCATTTACACAGGCGATACAGGTAAGCCTTCAAATCATAATGAATATAATATTCAATGAATAAAGGAACAATGAAAATCCCCCAAAGCCCTTCAGCCTGTAACAATAACAACCCACCGTTCTTACTGAAGTCCCAGTAAACACAGTCGACCGCTTTACCAGCCTGACAACACAGTGACAGGGTCAGTACACAACAACCAATCAGGATCACACCTGGATAAATACAGGATTGTGTGTGTGTGTGTGTGTGTGTGTGTGTGTGTGTGTGTGCACCCCAGTTTATTTACTCATTGTTTAACTGGTTCCCTGCTGTTTGGAGCCACTGCTCTTCTGACACATTAGCAGCACCTTATCAACCACCAGTTAAACCAGAGCAACACTGTTGAGCTGCACTCTAACCTCTGAACAATAATGGGTCTCTGTAGAAAAAGGGGGTTAATTAACACACACACACACACACACACACACACAAACACACACACACACAGACACACACACACACACACACACACACACACACACACACACACACACACACACTTTACTCACTATATGCGTGTCCAGATGGTGGAGCTGGATGATGACCGGCTCCTTCAGGCCCTCTACAGGTCCTGCAGCCGTAATTACACTTGCTGACACCACGTAGGAGTTCAGGGTTTTACCGTCCTCGCCGTCCTGGAGTGACAGGAGTGTGTTGGAGAGTGGATTTCAGGAACATCAGCCCTTACTCAGCTACACTGTTCCTGGCTGGAGCTGGGAGTGGAGCAGCTCTCCTCTCCTCTACTCTACTCTCCTCTCCTCTCCTCTCCTCTCCTCTCCTCTCCTCTCCTCTCATCTCCTCTACTCTACTCTGTCCTCTCTCTCTGTCCAGTGGTGCTCAGAACCACCTTTACGCTTCACTAAACACAGAATCTGCTCAAAGTGTAACAAAACTACCCCTCCATACACTAACTCTAACTACAGCAGCCCAGCTCAGATCATCCTCTCAACCACTTCAGCTGCTGCTGGAGTGTTTAAACACTGTGTCCACTCACTGTCCAGTCTATAGAACTACAAAGTGCTCCTGTATGATCAGAGCAGCTGATAGAGTGGACAGTGAGAGGAGAAACAAGGACACAATGTTTTGGCTGATCAAAAATGAAAGTTCTCAAGCCCTCATTTGAAACTAAGACTGTAGATGTGATGATCTGTAAAACAGACATCTGCTTGGTGAAGTGAGGTGAAGATCAGCGAGTCTGCTCAGTGCTTCACATACTGGACTCACAGCTGTTCAAATCAGTGACTTCACAAGCAGAGCTCCTCCACTACACAAACGAACAGAAGAGCAGGCGAGAGAGCCATACCTTAAAGAGCAAAGGAACTCCGTAGAACTGGAACTGGACTCGAGGTAGAGTGTGGTTAGACTGGGGAACGCTGGTGAGCAGAGCTGCAGGGAGGGAGAGGAACGCCACTGTGCCTTCATACGGCTCCTGATTGATATAGATCTGCAGCAAAATGATCACAAACCCAACTCACAGCAGGAACTCAGGGTTCTATACAGAACCAGAACGGCTCAGAGAACAAACTGGATTCTTAAATGTTGTGCAGATTGCACAGGGTTCTACTGAAGCGTTCCGGTTCCAGTTTCCAATATAGAGATGGAAAATCCAGGTGCAAAGAGGAAACCACTCCAGCAGATTTTTCCACTTTGGATCTGGATTACCCCCCCAGTTATGATTGTTTTGTGTGTGTGTGTGTGTGTGTGTGTGTGTGTGTGTGTACCTCTGGATGTGGCCAAGTGTTGGTTGACTTCACTCCAAATGTGAGGTTGTGGACTTGTCCTGGGTCAGCACTGACCACAGACAGGGCTAAAGCCGGAGCCACAAAACTGACCCAGTCTTCACTGTTGCCCAACATTCGGTCTCCAACCTTCTCCATGAGGTCCAGGATGCTGCACACAAAACAGAGACAGGGGAGACAGGGAAGACAGGGGAGACAGGGGAGATGGAGGAGACGGTGGAGACGGGGGAGACGTATCTCAGAAACTGTACATTCATCACATTTGGGGACTGCTGGGGGAGTGCTTCACTGGTTTACAGTAAACAGATTTAATGGTCTACAGGTGTAGTAGTTTACTGGTTTGCCTGTTTACTGGGTTACATACTGACTGTAGTAAAAGTTTACTGGTTTGTGGTTAAGTGTGCTGTTAGGTCACACTCACTTGTTAGTGAACGGCTGCAGGTCACTCTTGGTGTTTATGATGTCAGACACAATGATGACGATGCCCTCAGCGAGGTCAGGGGTCACCGGAGTGGCGTTCAGTACGGCCTCCAGCAGGGTTAACACTGTCAGCAGGTCTCGCTTGTCCAGAGTGTTGTGTTCCTTCAGCATGTCCTCGATGATCTGCAGGATGTCCTCGGCTGTGTCTGTATTGGTCAGGCAGGGGGTGGGGGGTGAAGACATCATCCATCAGCACCAGCTGCTCTGTGACAGTTTACTGACGGACGAGAAATGATCCAGTCTCATATTAAAGCCAACATTAAAACACAACCGTTTGACAGACTGACCGTTGGTAACGTCTATGTGCTCCAGGTCGGAGATGTTGGCCACTACAATGGGGCAGCCGTGCAGCTCCGGAGAATCCCAGGTAGCGTGACTGGTCTCTGCGCTCAACAGACTGCAAACATTCACCAGTCAAACAGACAACATAACTGAGAGCGTCTACCTGTAATTAACTCTATATAACATTAGAATAAACCCAAATGAACATAAAGTCAGTGTCAGTGAGAGAATCTACCTGTAATTAACTCTATATAACATTAGAACAAACCCAAATGAACATAAAGTCAGTGTCAGTGAGAGAATCTACCTGTAATTAACTCTATATAACATTAGAACAAACCCAAATGAACATAAAGTCAGTGTCAGTGAGAGAATCTACCTGTAATTAACTCTATATAACATTAGAACAAACCCAAATGTTGTATAAAGTTACTGATATGTAGGTTATAATGTGTGTTTGAAGGTTAGAAAGGTATTCGTATCTGGATGGTGATGTTTTTAACTGGTTATTTCCCACCAGTACAGTTATCTCTGTAAGAGTGTATCTTAGACTGGGATCAATGGTTCATTGCAGCAGCTATAAAACTGCAGATCAATCAGGTTGCTATCTTCAACATGTTCTGACAAACTGGTTTTTATGGCAGAAGCTCAAATAGGGACTCTGTCTGTCTGTTTTTGTCTGTCAGAGTGACGGTGGACTGTGGAGTGCTGAGAGGCCAGCTGCAGGATTAATGAGTCATTAAGATAACCAGCGCAAACACACAGAGATTAAATATGTGTAACTGGTTTATTGTGTGTACTGACCAGTCCGGCAAGGTTTAAATGAGCTCAGCGTCTAAAACCCTGTACAATAATAACAGACTTAATGCCCGTGATAATTAAAAGATCACCACCCTCCCCATCTCCAACTCCTCCCAAAAGTGCTGGATGGAGCTCCATCATTCCAGAGAACACGGTTCCACTGGTCCACAGCTCAATGCTGGGGGTCTTTATACCCTCTAGTCCACACCTGCTATTAGACATGGAGACAATAGAGTCATGTCTGTTTATCTGCTCCAGAGAGTCCTATTCTATTGGCAGTAGTTCTCTACAGGGTTGAGACAACCTGTGTGTGGATTTGCACATCTGTGTCAGCAATGGGTGCAGCTTAAAGTAGCTGAATGCTGAACTAGAAGGGGTGTCCACAAAGTGGACATAGTGTATGTAAAATGGTGTTGCTGTGATGGACGTTGTACCACTTGCGGGAGGCCATCTTATTCTGATCTGCCTCACAGTGTTGCTCGGCCATGTGCTCCGCCGGAGTCCACAGCCACAAGAACAGGCCCTGCCGTGTCTGCTGGGTCAGCTGAGGACAAAGACCAGGCTCTAACACACACACACACACACACACACACACACACACACACACAGAATGGGTATTAGGAGAGGGAGTGGTCTAGCCTTAATAATCAATCACATCAATAGACGTCACTCAGCTGCAGCAGAGCCACCAAGATTTTTACTGCATGTGTGTGTGTGTGTGTGTGTGTGTGTGTGTGTGTGTGTGTGTGTGTTTCTGTCACATACGTATGTGTGATATGAGGATGTTCTCTGGATCAGCGTCAACGCTCACGCTGCCGTTACTGTAGGGTTTGTCCAGCAGGTGGTGGATCTGTCTCTGTGTCTCTTCTACATTCGAACAGGCAGAAACGAGGATCTGAAACACACAGCTGTGGCTGGAAGCCAGTGGGCTGTCGGTGAAGCACAGTCTTAATAACAAAACACCGTCAACACAAACCTCATCACATTAATACCACCTACCGCACACCGACCACAACTTTACATTATACTGAACACAGGCGTGTCTAGCCCTTTAAAGGGGAGCTCAGCACTCGTATGAGTCTCAGCATCCCTTAGTCTCAGCATCCTAAACTGAGTCTCAACATCCTAATCTGAGTCTCAACATCCTAATCTGAGTCTCAACATCCTAATCTGAGTCTCAGCATCCTAAACTGAGTCTCAACATCCTAAACTGAGTCTCAACATCCTAAACTGAGTCTCCACACTGTTATACTGAGTCTCAACATCCTAATCTGAGTCTCAACATCCTAATCTGAGTCTCAACATCATAATCTGAGTCTCAACATCCTAATCTGAGTCTCAACACTCTTATACTGAGTCTCAACATCCTAATCTGAGTCTCAACATCCTAATCTGAGTCTCAGCATCCTAATCTGAGTCTCAACACTCTTATACTGAGTCTCAACATCC
>CM067519.1:210500-218000 GCA_034509495.1 Acestrorhynchus altus
TACCACAGTTTAGTCCCACCCATTCAGCCTACAGCAGTTTAGCCCCACCCATTCAGCCTACAGCAGTTTAGTCCCACCCATTCAGCCTACCACAGTTTAGTCCCACCCATTCAGCCTACAGCAGTTTAGTCCCACCCATTCAGCCTACCACAGTTTAGCCCCACCCATTCAGCCTACAGCAGTTTAACTCCACCCATTCAGCCTACAGCAGTTTAGTCCCACCCATTCAGCCTACAGCAGTTTAACTCCACCCATTCAGCCTACAGCAGTTTAGCCCCACCCATTCAGCCTACAGCAGTTTAGCTCCACCCACTCAGGTATTGCATATTACCAGGCCAGCATGGAGTTGTCCTGTTCCTCAGGTTTCTTATCGTTCTGCTGTTTGCTGACGTCCAGCGAGGCCAGGTCCATCCCCAGCAGCTCCGCGATTCTCTCTCGGCCGTAGATGTCACCGTACTTATCCAGCACCTGGGAAAAGCAGCAGGACTGAACCACACACTGCAGCTCACCATGCACTTCAGAACTGATAGAGCTGTCTCACACACATCCGCCATAACATTAGTACCACTAGTCCTCTTTTAACCCCGTCAGCAGGTCTGACCGTTGCCCTGCTGCCCACAGTCCACTGCAGATGAAGAACACTCACCTTCCGCTTCACAAACTTGTCCCAGTAGTTGTTTGGATATGAGCTGGAATAGAGTCATAAACACATTTACTGACAGTTAAACAGAGCAAACCTTCAAACCCTCAATTTCAACATTTAGTAATTTATTTAAATACTTAACTGTATTTATAAATACTTCTGTAATTATATAAACGTTATATAATTATATAAATATGTTTGAAATATATTAGTAATATTTAGGTGATGAAAGGCAGTTTTGCTAGTCTTATTAAGGCAGGTTAAAGGTTAAATCAGAGTCCAGGTTCTTACGATTCATTTGACTGAATCATTGTGATTCATTTTGACCGTTAAGATTCTCCCTCCATCACATTCCACGCGCCACACTAGGAGGGTGAAGACAAGCACGTCTCCTCCTCTTGTCAAACTGCCTGCACTGTCATTATTGCTGGGCAGCCGACCTGTCGGGACCCCAGCTCCGATACAACGACTAACAGACGCCTGTGCCGACCAGCATCACACTGAGTGTGATAATAATCTTACCCAGGATCAGCATGTATGAGAAAATGAAGTGGGCGGAGTCCGGAGCCCTGTGGTATACCACAGAGAACATCACGCTCTTCTGAGACATGTTGACTAAAACAGTACGTCCTTCCTGTCACACATGTGGAAACCAGTTTAACCCAGTTCCAGAGAGACTGGCCAGGCTCCTGAGCTGCTTCAGAAGCATGTTATGGATATTCATATCAAACACAGAAGTCCAGCATATTCCTTACTATTATATCCTTCACTACCTTCACCAGCACTGCTGCAGTGCTCCGATTTACTGCTCCTCGTCTTCACCCTCGTTCTGTTGGAGTCTTTACAGGGTTGGGTTCTAAATGAGAAGAACAGTAAGTAAACGAATACTTACGGTGTGTTAAGCACAAGTCGGTCCCACTGTCCTTTAATGTCATCGTCTTCAGGCTGTTCGGTGATGTAGAGCCCATCAAACTCCAGCTTTCTGGCCAGCTCCTTCTCTCTCTTGAAGATGACCAGCGGGATCTGCAGAACAGTCGTTACGTTACTCACCCTCACAGCTGCTTAACGTGTGTTTGTAAACGAGGTGATGTCATGAATCACTAACAGCAGCAGCTCTGTCACTGCACTATGGAACCCGAGTTATACACTATACGGGCAAAAGTATTGGGACACCAGCTCATTCTCTACCCCTCTATCCCTCTAGTCCACTCTATTAGACATGGAGACAATAGAGTCATGTTTGTTTATCTGCTCCAGAGAGTCCTATTCTATTGGCAGGACTTCTCTACAGGGACTAGACAAGCCGTGTGTGCATTTGCACATCTGTGTCATCAAAGGATGCAGCTTAAAGTAGTTGAATGCTAAATTAGAAGGGGTGTCCACAAACTTTTGGACACACAGTGTTTGTGTATAATCGTGAAATCCTGGTTCCAACACTAGGGGGAGTCCAGGAGTACTAAATACCACTCCTCACATAATGCTGCGTTAACCTCGTGATAAATCTGGACCGGTCTTTAAGAAGAGGCAGAACCTTGAGGCAGTTGTATCCGATGATGCAGATGAAGGAGATGACGGTGTGGAGCACAGCGAGGAACGCCAGCGTGGGCTGCATGTATCCTGTGCTTTCCTCCAGGAAATAATAAACAGGGCCTTCCTCATCATCATCATCACCCACGCTGTCCTCCGCTGCAGAACCGTCCATCTCTTCCCCAGAACCTTCAAAAAGCCCAGAACCTTCAAACGCGCCTGAGCCCTCAAAGTCCTCACCAGGAGGAGTGTCCGACACCTGCAGACAACAGTACAATATCTGATTATCAGCTGAACTACAGTCATACCTTCCTCTAATTCTCCTCTCCAACCCCAAACTTCAGACCAGCACTGTGAAAACAGCAGATCTACCTCCTGGAATTTCCTGGTGAAACAGTTTTAGAACCTCAGGCACCAGATCCTTATTGCATTTAAGGTGGAACAAGAAATTCCAGCCGCAGCAGATAGAAGTCTGCCCGCAATTAAGCCCACTTTTAATTTCAGCCAATCAGCTACTAATGCATCTCAGTAAATTAGTAGCAGAGGATTTGAACCTGTGATCCTCAGATCATAGAGCTAGCACATCAGACCACTGAGACCTAAAGGATTAACCTGCACTCTCGCAACAACACTGTGAGGTGGGATTGTATTTAAAGTCACAGACCCTGTAGAAGAGCAGAATGAAGTTCAGGGCAAAGGCGATAAACAGAGCCAGGAAGCGAAGGTTGTAGAAATTGCGAGACAGATAGTTCTGCAGACCAAAGAGAAACACCGTGAAAGTAAACAAACATCATCAGAATCAATAAAACTCAGAACTGATTAGGGCTGGTTTTCCCACCATGAATTTATTTCTCTGAACATCCAGCTCATTCCAAAGCTCAAATCCTTCGTCTTTGGACGATTTCTTCTCTTTCTTGGCTTTGCTGGTCTTCTCTACCTTCTGCGGTTCCTCCGGCTCCTCGGCCTTCACTTCCGTTTCCTTTTCTACCTTCTCGACGTTTTCAGTGCTGGTGGAAAAAATGACAAGTACAGAAAAATGACCAGAAGAGCCAACAACCACACATGACCGTACGTATACGAACTCGGTCTCCACAGGCCTGAAACAGAACCCTGAACCTGAATCCAGAGTTTCAAACCTAAGCCCATCTGAACCTGCTACTCCAAAGGAGCTACAGACGGTAACTGCATCGTTCAGACCAGCACTGCGATGGGTGTAAAGCACAGAGTGCCCAGCTCTGATACACCAGCTAACAAAAGAGATGTGGGGAGAGAGCGCCACCTACCCACGCAGAGAGAGAAGGACGTTCTCTCAGACTCGGACTCAGAGACTGATCTGTAACGTTTGTTAGTTCATGTCTAGAATTGACCGTAACGGGTCAGTCAACCAGCAGATTAACGTATGTGCTTCCTGAACTTTGCTAAATTAGGATCCAGGAGCAGTTTCACCAGTAACCGTTTCACTGTGGACTGTTATGTCTCCTCCTGTCCTTTCAGTCGGACCTCAGTCCTGATGTGAGTAATCATCACAGCTGGAATTGGGACAAAACCAGTATTCGGTCAGGGCTGGTCAGGCTCGGCTCGGCAGATTTACTCCTCACTCACTCTGCTTTCTCCGGCTCTGGCGGAGGCTCTTCAACAGCTGCGGTCTGTTCACCTCCAGTTTCTTCAGGCTGCTGAAAAACACAAACATTACACACACACTCGTACCGCACCCCAGTCTACGCTCGAAACCAGTCAGTCACGCTGACAAAACCATCAAATTCACTGAACTTCAGCAAATTCTACAGTCAGAACAGCCGTGGAGGTGAATGGAAGCAGACGTCTGTGGAGGTGTGGGAGTGTGATGCTCACAGCGCTGGTGTCTTACCGTTTTTCTCTTGGTTAAAGGAGAACCCTCTGGAGTCGGGGGCTCAATCGGAGTGGTGTCCCCCATATCCCCCAGACCACCTGGAGTATCGATACCCGGGATTTTTCCAACGTCCTTCTCTGCGCTCTCCTCATCCTCCTCCTCTCCTCCTGCTGCTTCCATGGAGTCCGTCACTCCTCCCGCCTCTTGCTCTTCCCCAGTTCCGGGTTCTCCAGGAAGATCTCCGTGCACTTCATCCTGAGTGGGATCCGGCATGCTGGCCAGGATTTCAGTCACTGTGATGTTTTTAGCTCCTTCCACCAGACTGCCTCCGAACAAGGTGTGCCAGACCAGCAGGAAGAGTCCTTTACACACACTGTAGATGAAATGGAAGATTCCCAGCAGGATCGTCCATAAGAAAGTGGCAATGCCAACGACGATCTCTTTCACTGTCATCTTCCGGAGTCTCCGGTACTGCCTGCGGAGGTTACGGAAGGTGAACATTCCGAAGAAATTGATCATACTGTTGAGGAAGTCTGCAAAAGCAGAGCTGGACTCTGGCTGACCGTTTTCTCCTCCACTTTCCTCATCACTACCTCCTCCACCTGCCCCCTCTCCTCCGTCACCCACCTCTTCAGTGTCCTCTCCTTTCTCCTCTTCCTCCTGCTCCGAGATTTGAGATGCAATGTTCATCTCAAAGATGGTGTCCTCACAGAAGTTGACGAAGAGCTCCATCTTCTCTGACTCACCCCCCTCGTTCACCACGTCAAAGATGAACTGACGTTTGGACTCACGGACCTGCGGCATCTCCCACTGCCGCCGGTTCACCTCGCTGATCTCAAAGTAGATGCGCTCGATCTTCCGGCTGGCGCCCATGATCTCGATGCGGCCCAAGAACGGCCGGAAGTAGTTCAGCACACTCTCAGCCTGCTCCAGGAAGTTCTGCAGCCTGGTGTCGTGAGGGACGTGCTCGGACAGGTTTGTCAGCAGCACAGCAATGTTAAAGCCGATGTCCTTTGCTGGCTCCTGGAAGCGGCTGGCAAACTCCTCGTAGTTGATCATCTCGTTCTCGTCTGCCTCGGAGCAGGACAGGAGGAACTGGATCTCGGAGGGCGTGTACTGTTTCTGGCTGTCCATGGCCTTCTGAAAGTCCTTCTTCGAAATCAGGCCTCTGGGGTCGGTCACGTAGTCCCGGAAAGCATCCGAAGCCACAATGTCTTTCAGCTTGAGGAACATGTCGAAGAATTTGAGGATCATTTCGACATTACTGGAGGATTCCACCAGCATGTCTACCATCTGACGAGCAATCGTGCCATTTACAACGTTACCTGGGGAACATGGGAAGGAATGTAAAAGGCTGGAATTCAACAAAGGTATCCACGTACGGCTGTAGAGATGAAGCTGCGATCGATCTATCATTCGGCTGATAAAATCAGTAGATATCGATGTTCCAGACAGCGATGAGTTGGGACACTTATATCTCAGAGCAGACTCTACTCACCCTCCAGCAGGGAGAGCAGCATGACCACCATGTCCTTCTGCAGGTCCAGCAGCTCCTTCAGGAGGCCGATCTGACTCGAGTCCTGAAACAGAGACGCAGAAACTCTACAGCCTGTGGTAAAGATTACAGTTCTAAAGAAATGTGTTATTAATTCATGAAAACGTGTGAAACTCTTTTAATAGCAGTTAGATTGAATAATAGGATGTTAATGGAATGTGATGTGCAGTGTGTTCAGTCAACATTACTGATTCAGGATTCCAGGATTTCAGGATTCCCAGTGGGAGGCAGGTGTGGGTGCTGAGGTTACAGCAAGTTAAATTCATGCAACGAAAAGAAAAAATGAAAAGCATTTTCTCAAATCCAGAGGCTACGCCTGCTGAAAAGTCCAGCTCCAGACCAGCTCTGTCTGGAAACAGAGTTCAGACTCAGGGTTTGATGGTCAATGTGACCCTAAACTGGTAACCCAGCAGAGCAAACACCAATCAGCCATAACATTAGGATGGAAATGATAACAGAAAAACAATTCCAAAAGTCTCATAGAGTGGACAGTCAGTGGACACAGGGTTTAAACACACAATGATCCAGTTTGTCATCAAGCTGGTCATACTGGTAGTGAGGGTGGTCATGCTGATAGACAGGCTACTCTCAACAAACACAGTACTGTTTGAGAGCTAAGCTGGTCATCAGTTTGAGCACTGTGACCAGTCGGAGCTGGCCGGGCAGTTTCTCAGCAGGTGTGTAACAAACAGTAAAACACAAACTGTGGGGGAAAGGAGAAACAACGTCACAAAGCATGGACCTCAAAAGTCTCAAACATCTCAAACGGTTATGGTGCTCAGGGTTGGGGAGGAGAGGTTCTGAAAAACACCCCTTATTTATCACCATCAAGGCTGGACGAAGGGAACATAACGGTCAGGGATGTCCACGGTTACAAACTTCTGTTTGACGTTCTGTAAATGAAAAATCTTGATAGAGTTTCAACGTGATTTTGGTGTTTATAAGGTGTTTATAGGGTGTTTACAGGGTGTTTATAGGGAGTTTAAAGGGTGTTTATAGAGTGTATATAGGGTGTTTATAGGGAGTTTATAGGGTGTTTATAGGGTGTTTATAGGGAGTTTATAGGGAGTTTATAGGGTGTTTATAGGGAGTTTATAGGGTGTTTATAGGGAGTTTATAGGGAGTTTATAGGGAGTTTATAGGGTGTTTATAGGGAGTTTATAGGGTGTTTATAGAGTGTATAGAGTGTTTATAGGGTGTTTATAGAGTGTTTATAGGGAGTTTATAGGGTGTTTATAGAGTGTTTATAGGGAGTTTATAGAGTGTTTATAGAGTGTTTATAGGGAGTTTATAGGGCGTATATAGAGTGTATATAGGGTGTTTATAGGGTGTTTATAGGGAGTGTATAGAGTGTTTATAGGGTGTTTATAGAGTGTTTATAGGGAGTTTATAGGGTGTTTATAGAGTGTTTATAGGGAGTTTATAGAGTGTTTATAGAGTGTTTATAGGGAGTTTATAGGGCGTATATAGAGTGTATATAGGGTGTTTATAGGGTGTTTATAGGGAGTTTATAGAGTGTTTATAGGGTGTTTATAGAGTGTTTATAGGGAGTTTATAGGGAGTTTATAGAGTGTTTATAGGGTGTTTATAGAGTGTTTATAGGGAGTTTATAGGGAGTTTATAGGGTGTTTATAGAGTGTATATAGGGAGTTTATAGAGTGTTTATAGAGTGTATATAGGGAGTTTATAGAGTGTATATAGAGTGTATATAGAGTGTTTATAGGGTGTTTATAGAGTGTTTATAGGGAGTTTATAGGTAGTTTATAGGGAGTTTATAGGGTGTTTATAGGGAGTTTATAGGGTGTATAAGTGGTTTTATATAATATTCAGAGGGGTTCATAGGATGTTGATTTCTCCCCAGTCCTGATCACACTGTACACAGAAGCGAGGTTAAAGGTAAGTTCATCAGGAAAGATCAGCCCCCGT
>CM067519.1:223000-246746 GCA_034509495.1 Acestrorhynchus altus
GAGCTGTCAGACTCAGAGGCCCCACCCAGCTGAGCCGTCAGACTCAGAGGCCCCGCCCAGCTGAGCCGTCAGACTCAGAGGCCCCGCCCAGCTGAGCCGTCAGACTCAGACTCACAGTGGGAGGACAGCACCGGTCCACATGGACAACGCTGAGGCACACGGCAGAGTTGTGGAGTTACAGTAGATCATCAAGAACACACTCAAGACCAAAAACCACCGAGCCACACTCAGAGTGTCCACTTTATCAGAAACATCTGCTGGGGACCTTCCACTCACTGGTCACTTTCCTGGAAACACCTACCTTGAACTTCCACTCACTGGCCACTTTACTGGAAACACCTACCTTGAACTTAGACTCACTGGCCACTTTATTGGAAACACCTACCCTGTGCTTCAACACACTGGCCACTTTATTGGAAACACCTACCTTGTGCTTCATCAGTGGCCACTTTATTGGAAACTCCATTCTTACTTTAACAGTTAAGCCCCGCCCAGACTATCTGAAGTTATGCTTATGGAATGAGCTGCATTACAGGGCAGCCAATCAGAATGTGAATCATTTCCATTAAAGGTACCAGAATCAGGGACGTTTAATTAAGAGAGTCTTGCTGCCCTTTGTCTCCTCCGTCTTTAAAACACAGAGACGGGAGGAACGCCCCAGAACAGGAGCCTGGACTACAGTCGGTTCTAATTAACTGGACACTCAGTGTAACACACACTCTGGACTGAGCTCTGACATCGGGAACTCTTAGTCTTGAGTGACGAGTTAAAATCCAGAGAGAATGAGACAGAGAGAGAGAGAGAGAGAGAGAGAGAGAGAGAGAGAGAGAGAGAGAGAGAGAGGACAGATAGAGAGAGAGAGAGAGAGAGAGAGGACAGATAGAAAGAAAGAGAGAGAGAGAGAGAGAGAGAGAGAGGACAGATAGAAAGAGAGAGAGAGAGGACAGATAGAAAGAAAGAGAGAGAGAGAGAGAGAGAGAGAGGACAGATAGAAAGAGAGAGGACAGACAGAAAGAAAGAGAGAGAGAGAGAGAGAGAGAGAGAGAGGACAGATAGAAAGAAAGAGAGAGAGAGAGAGAGAGAGAGAGAGGACAGATAGAAAGAGAGAGAGAGAGGACAGATAGAAAGAAAGAGAGAGAGAGAGAGAGAGAGAGAGGACAGATAGAAAGAGAGAGGACAGACAGAAAGAAAGAGAGAGAGAGAGAGAGAGAGAGAGGACAGATAGAAAGAAAGAGAGAGAGAGAGAGAGAGAACAGATAGAAAGAAAGAGAAGAGAGAGAGAAGAGAGAGAAAGAGAAAGACAGAGAGAGACAGGACAGAGAGAAAGAGAGAGGACAGAGAGAGAGACAGGACAGAGAGAGAGAGGACAGAGAGAGAGACAGGACAGAGAGAGAGAGGACAGAGAGAGAGGAAACGAGGAAAAAGGCACTGAGGCAGTATTTACCCCTCTCTCGCTTCATGTCTAGGGCCGAGTAAGAGGAGAAGGAGGGAGTGAGGGAGAGAGGGAGAGAGGGAGAGAGAGTATGGTGATGGAGTGAGGGAAGGTGAAATGACTGGGAGTTTACAGTGTATGATTTCCAGGCCTGGCTGATATATAAACACCGGCACTAACAGTGACACTCGTTCAGATCAGAAGTAAAGACGAACCCCCGGAGAACCTGCAGAACTACCACCGATCATGTCTTCTGGACTGTTCAGACACCAGAGGACAAACAGCAACAACCAAGACAACCAATCAGCTGCGTCTCGGTCGATTCAGCCTTTAAAGAATTACAGAGTCTTATTTACTCACTGGCCACTTTATTGGAAACACCTACCTTGGACTTCCACTCACTGGCCACTTTATTGGAAACACCTACCTTGGCCCTCCACTCACTGGCCACTTTACTGGAAACACCTACCTTCTTCTACTTCCTCTCACTGGCCACTTTATTGGAAACACCTACCTTGGCCCTCCAGTCACTGGTCACTTTATTGGAAACACCTACCTTGTGCTTCCACTGGTCAGTGTAACCAATGTGTGCTCTAAAGTCTGTGACCCCTTTATAATTTTCTATATTTCTTCATAAATTTGAGCTTTTTTATCATAAATTCAGATTTATGCAGACAGAAGTTCAAACCCAAGAAGGTTCATATCGGCTGATCTGATTGGCTAGATGATATATCGGTCAGGCCCGGATTTCTACGTTGTCTACAGGTCAGTCTGAATATTAGACTGTGGTTTCTCCTGAGAAAGACGGGAGAACATGGCTTTATTATAATGGTCAGAATGGTGTGAATAAGTGAGAAGGTGGAGTGACCTCATGCTGGACATACTGTTCACCTATAAGACCAACACTGACACTGCCTCCATCTTTAAAACCTTTAACTCTCAGATGTCTGTCTGTCTGACTGTCTCCCTGTCTGTCTGCCTGTCTGTGTGTGTGTGTGTGTGTGTGTGTATCAGAGTTCACACTTACAGGCAGAAACACTGAACATCTGCCTTCGGTCATTTCTTACTAAACTAAAAGGTGGGAAGTGCAGACCCTCTCTCTGTCCACTCTGTCAGCTCCTCTGACCAATCAGGAGCTCTTTGTGGTTCTATAATTCAGACTGTAGTTCATCTGTTTCTCTGATACTTTATTCTCCTCCTTTCACCCTGATCTTCAATGATCAGGACCCCACAGGACCACCACAGAGCAGATATGATGTGGTTGGTGGACTGTTCTCAGTCCAGCAGTGACACTGAGGGGTTTAAACACTCCAGCAGCACTGCTGTGTCTGATCCACTCGTACCAGCAACACACACTAACACACCACCACCATGTCAGTGTGACTGCAGTGCTGAGAATGACCCACCACCCACATCATATTTGCTCTGTGGTGGTCCTGTGGGGTCCTGATCATTGAAGATCAGGGTGAAAGGAGGAGAAAGTGGTCATAATGTTATGGTTGATCTCTGTGTGTGTGTGTATGTGTGTGTGTGTGTGTGTGTGTGTGTGTGTGTGTGTGTGTGTGTGTGTGAATGACTTACTTGTGCCCTCCTCAGACACCATTCCCAAACCTTCAGCTTTGTTCTGCCTCTCAAAAGCATTCAGGTCCAGAACACTGTTAAACACAGCAACAGCTTCTGTTAGTGTTTAACCAAAGCAGTACAGCGTCACCTGCACCCTGGCCACTTTATCAGAAACACTGCCAATGGCCAGTGAGGTGAAGACAAGGAAGGTGTTTCTAATAAAGTGGCCAGTGAGTGTAGGTCTGTGAAAACATCGTACCTGCAGGTCTGCATCAACGCCTGCACACTCAGGAAGAAACCAACATCCTTTTTGTCCTTCAGATAGTCCAGCATTTTCTACAGACAGATGAACAGAAACGCTGACACAACATAAACCCGTCAACACTTTTACAGCAGGTACAGTTTGCTTGGGCAGGAGACGCTGCACTGACCTGCTGGACTTCACAGTTACCCCCGTTCAGAATGGAGATGCCCAGCTTCAGAGTGGAGGACACCATGCTGCCCGTCTCACCTGGAACACACCAGCATTACATTACGATACCATCACATGATCAAAACTACAGCCCTGCAGAAACGTGGTAGTTTGTTTGGTATGGGTTTGGTGTGTGATCGGATAGTGCTGTGTGTGTGCTGATGGTGTATTCTGTGGGTGTCTGGCGTGTGATTGGTGGGTGGTGGGTCTGTGTCGGGGGAGTGTTTGGTGGGTGTCTGGTGTGTGATTGGTGGGTGGTGGGTCTGTGTTGGGGGAGTGTTTGGTGGGTGTCTGGTGTCTGGTGTGTGATTGTTGGGTGGTGGGTCTGTGTTGGGGGAGTGTTTGGTGGGTGTCTGGTGTGTGATTGGTGGGTGGTGGGTCTGTGTCGGGGGAGTGTTTGGTGGGTGTCTGGTGTGTGATTGGTGGGTGGTGGGTCTGTGTTGGGGGAGTGTTTGGTGGGTGTCTGGTGTCTGGTGTGTGATTGTTGGGTGGTGGGTCTGTGTCGGGGGAGTGTTTGGTGGGTGTCTGGTGTGTGATTGGTGGGTTCTGTGTTGGGGGAGTGTTTGGTGGGTGTCTGGTGTGTGATTGGTGGGTGGTGGGTCTGTGTTGGGAGTGTTGGGAATGTGTTGTGATTGGTGGGTCTGTGTTGGGGGAGTGTTTGGTGGGTCTGTGTTGGGGGAGTGTTTGGATACCCTTGCAGGCGCTGATCATCTGCAGGACCATCTCTGCTGCTCCGCGATTGTGGAGGCGAGACTGCTGATACAGGAGCCTCTGCTTCTCCATCTCTTTCTCTACATAAGCACTACATCAGTTGTCTCACACTGCTTTACTTCGTGCACACTCACCGTCTCTGAACTCTGATTGGCGAGTATGCGACTGGGCTTTCTGTCACGGCAGTCTTCAGTGAACGGTTCAGGAATATCTGTCGATCTCTGATCTCAGATTCACTCCATCATCTTCAGAAACAGCCACGAGGTTCACAATGCGCGTCACAAACGGACATGGCCCCACAGTTCATCAAGCTCCGCCTCCCAATATCACACTGTGTCAGACTGGGCGCGTGGCGAGTTATACCGCGAACTTAATTGGAGCCGCTTCGCCATCACTTACTCCCGATTGGTCAATATGTATCTGAATCAGTGTGAATATACCTGAACCTGAATGTTCCGAATAAACATGAATCAGTTCTAGATCAAATTTGCTTTCACCTCAGTGGAACCACGTAAACACACATTTCATAATCAGTCAGTCAGTGGAAGCCTTAATGGTGGTCCCGCCCCCTCAGGCGCTCAGCTCTGTACAGCGGTTCACGACTGTGTTCAGACTGAAGTCAAATCAGCGCCGTCAATAATCAATAAAACTGGATTCTGAAGGTCAGATCACCGTTTCAGTGTTACATTGACGTCACAGAGAAACTCCGATAAACACGTGAACAGTTTGTAGCGTCGGGTTCAGTAGCGGGGTTTCACTACATGCACACTGACCATCACTCTGCGATAGTTTAACAAAGAAAGCTGATTGGCTCTTTTTACAGGGACTTTATTGGTAAACAGCTGCTGGTGGTAGCTAAACAGTGTCCTGTCTCCTCTGCGGTCACTGCAGGACATTTCACATTCATTTACCTCCTTCGATTTCAGGTCATGAAGTATCTCCTTTATTTTCTCTTTCAGTCCCGAATGACCGTCGGTACTGACAATCACGGTCAGCCTCAATGGACTGAAAATCGATTCCCGATTGATTGATTGATTGATTGATTGATTGATTGATTGATTGATTGATTGATTGATTGATTGATGGAGAACCTTCTCTCCTGTTCTGCGAACTAAAAACGCTTTCAAGATCTTCGAACATGTCTTTAGTGATGGACTGAGTCGGGTCAGTGATCAATCACTCTGATTGACATATCTCACAGATTGATTAGTTATGGGTTTGTTATTTTCACTCCGTACGTTTGTCTGCTGGAACAAACGCTGGACTACAGTTAGCAGCCAAAGGCCTTCAGCTCCGAGAGCAGGGATCACCCCGATTTACTGACCTGCAGGTGCTGGACAGAGCTACACTTCACAATACAGTATCACTATCACTGTCACTATACAGTATCACTATACAGTATTACTATACACTATCACTGTCACTATACACTTCACAATACAGTGTCACTATACAGTATTATATACACTATAACATCACTCTACACTATCCACTATACAGTATTACCTATACCACTATCACTGTCCATATGCATTCACAATACAGTGTCACTGTACAGTATTACTATACACTATCACTGTCCTATACACTATCACTATACAGTATTACTATACACTATCACTGTCACTATACACTTCACAATACAGTGTCACTATACAGTATTACTATACACTATCACTGTCACTATACACTATCACTATACAGTATTACTATACACTATCACTGTCACTATACACTTTAAATACAGTGTCACTATACAGTATTCATATATCACTGTCATATACACTTTACATTGCAGTGTCACTATACTAGATACTAACACACTATCACTGTCACTATACACTATCACTAGCACAGTATTACTATACACTATCACTGTCTATACACTATCACTGTACACATTGTACTATACGATCATGTCACTATACACTTCACAATACAGTGTCACTATACAGTATTACTATACACTATCACTGTCACTATACACTATCACTATACAGTATTACTATACACTATCACTGTCACTATACACTTCACAATACAGTGTCACTATACAGTATTACTATACACTATCACTGTCACTATACACTTCACAGTACAGTATCACAATACACAATCTGATTCTCACTTTAGGACAATGTGAATCAGGGCTGATATTGTTATATTATTATCACAATTTCGTGCAATAGACAATGTTTTTACAGTGAATACACACATATTTGTTTCTGTATCATAAACTGTACAATTACAGAATCCCCCCAACCCAAAGACCACCCACCCCACCCCCACCCCACCCCCACCCACCCCCGCTAGACTGACCTACTCACCTCCCTGTAGAGATGGTCTGTGTGTGATTCTGTCTTACCAAGTCCTTCTGTGGTCCGTTCATCTCTGTGTGTGTGCGCAGGCGAGTGTGTGTGTGTGTGTGTATGTGTGTGTGTATGTGTGTGTGTCAGCAGCTTTGACTGTAGTCCGTGTGTGAGTGCGTTAGGACAGAAAACACTGCAGGACAACATTCAGACCGACTAGGACGATAATAATGTCAACACGAAACACAAATCAGAACCAGTCCTTCTGCACTGTGAGGCAAGCTGTGTTCCTGAAGGCTGAGTCATTCATCAGTCGTCTAGAGCGTCACAGTTTGATTCTTATCAAAGTCTCCAGATTCTTACAACATCCATTTGCTGCTTCAGTTTTCAACTTCCAGACCTGACTGATCATCTACTGACTGATATCTCCACCTCCACGGAGACACAGGACCAGCTCAGTTTATTACTTCACCTGCCAGTGGTCTAATGTTATAGCTAAAGATGTATGGACCCCTATTTATATGGCAATATATAAACAAGTTTCTCTGGTGATCAAGTTTATTTCCCGTTTATACACTCATTCATTCTACGAGTGGCTCAGCGATTGCGATGATCGGGGCTTGAGCTCAGCCATCGTGCTTGAGTCAGGAGAGCAAACCTGGCCATGCTGTCCCGGACAGTGTCCACTTCTGACCTAAGCCATCTGTTTTTGGTTCCATTTTTCTGCCCAACCTGTCAGGACTGTCCCCGTCATATGATGCTCCTGACACTGTCTCTCCTGTCTCTACTCTGTCTCTTTCTTTGGTCCTCTATGTGACCCCCCCTCGTCTCCGACTTTGTCCAGCCTAGTCATGAGTCTTCCCAGGTGTTACACTGTGGCTCCACCCAACAGTCATGTGATTGTATCGGTCTTGGTCACATGCTGTCATGGACACGGACACACACACACACACACACACACACACACACACACACACATACAAACACGCTGGTCTTACATGACACACAGCAAAACCATCAGTGTTAAGTAACACCTGCAGATCTCTACAGCTTTCAGGATCAGAAGCTGCAGGACCTGCACGTGCTCTGTTCCACCCAGCCATCAGTCACAGACCTCAGCTTCTCTTATAAACGCTGCGCCTCACACC
Source organism: Acestrorhynchus altus (assembly GCA_034509495.1). NCBI lineage: Eukaryota > Metazoa > Chordata > Actinopteri > Characiformes > Acestrorhynchidae > Acestrorhynchus > Acestrorhynchus altus. Next base: position 230,636 of record CM067519.1, read on the forward strand.
GCCTCACCCTCATAATTCTCTTCATTTCAGAAAGCGATTGAATAAGGAGGTGTCCCAATACTTTGTCCACACGGTGAGTGATTTTGTTAAAGGTCTGGGTTTAGAGAGATAACGATGCTAAAACAGGAGGACTTTGTTAGAGCTGCAGCTCCAGGTGGAACCTGGGCGGATGCTCACGCTGTTTGACCACCAAGATTTTCATTGCTTACTGGTATGGGATGTGTGGTGAAGAATGAGTGTGTTGGTGGTGATGACGATGACGATGATGATGAGGATGATGGTTTCTGGTCTCTGTACCACTCTGGCGTCCCTGTCCACTGCCCCGGCCATTGTGCAAGTCTCTGACTGTGCACCTCAACTGACATCTCTTCTGCTCCTCTACAGTCTTCCTCTTCACCTCATCTTCACCACCCATGTGGCAGCTCTGTACAGAGGTACAGCACATTCATCATCGTTCACCAGCTGAGCAGCTTAAATCTGGATTAGTGGGCATAAGCTTTGACATGCAGCTTTCGCTCAGTGGGAATTAAAAAACTACCCATTAATCAGGGATCAATCACTCAGGGGATCAATCAGGGGATCAATCAATCGAGGATCAATCAATCGAGATCAATCAAATAGGATCAATCAATCGGGGATCAATCAGGGATCAATCAATCAGGGATCAATCAATCAGGGATCAATCAGGATCAATCAATCGGGGATCAATCAATCGGGATCAGTGGCAGGGATCAATCGAGGATCAATCAATCGGGGATCAATCAGGGATCGATCAGGGATCAATCAACCGAGATCAATCAACCAGGGATCAATCGGGGATCAATCAACCGGGGATCAATCGGGATCAATCAATCGAGGATCAATCAATCGGGATCAATCGGGATCAATCAATCGGATCAATCAGCAGGGATCAATCGGGGATCAATCAATCGGAGATCAATCGGAATCAATCAATCCTGGATCAATCAATCAGGGATCAATCGAGATCAATCAATCGGGGATCAATCAATCGGGGATCAATCGGAGATCAATCAATCAGGGATCAATCAATCAGGGATCAATCAGAGATCAATCAATCGAGATCAATAATCAGGGATCAATCGAGGATCAATCAATCAGGACAATCAGGGATCAATCAATCGGGGATCAATCGGAGATCAATCAATCAGGGATCAATCAATCAGGGATCAATCGAGATCAATCGATAAGGATCAATCAATCGCAGGGATCAATCGAGATCAATCAATCGAGATCAATCAATCGGGGATCAATCAATCAAGCGGGGATCAATCAGGGGATCAATGGGATATGACCTTTGCCACATAATATCAGCGTAAGCCAATAACACATCAGTCCAGGTCAAGTTTGCTGTAGAGAAAACTTGTTAGTAATGATAAATGGTACAGATACAATCATACAACCAGCAGCTCAGTGTCCCAAAACAGCTGAGTGTTAGGTCCTCTGATTACACACCACTGACCCCGACCTGTGGTCCCGACCCCCTCAAGGGGCGCCAGACATCAAACATTGAGGTGTTCAATAAAATGAGCAAGAAAGAATAAGTCTGTGTATAAGCGGGTGAAAGCTCTTCCTGCAGCCGTCCTGTCAGAGTCTCCCAGTTTAACCTGATAAGTCTGTTCCGCTCCTTCACGGACTGATCAATGGCTGACAGAATGCACAGTGAGAAACAAGAAGGTGGTCATAATGTTATGGCAGTTATGAGGCTGATTTTTATTGGTCTACGTTCATCCTCCGATGGCGGCCTGTGCAGCAGCTGGACTCTCTCACCTCTTCTCAGTCGGGGCCGATGCGGACTGAGTGGGATGAGCTGATGGAGGCCCGGGTCGGGCCGATCTCGGTCTCATATCTTCTCTCCTCCTCGCTCATGGCTTTCTGTGTAACACATGATTAAATCTGGATTATTGTGATTAAATCTGGATTATTGTGATTAAATCTGATTATTGTGATTAAATCTGATTATTGTGATTAAATCTGGGGTTGTGTGATTGAATCTACAGATTATTGTGATTAAATCTGATTATTGTGATTAAATCAGTTATTGTGATTAAATCTGGATTATTGTGATTGAATGGTTGATGTGATTAAATCTGGTTGTTGTGATTGATTAAATCTGGATTATTGTGATTAAATCTGGATTATTGTGATTGATTAAATCTGGATTATTGTGATTGATTAAATCTGGATTATTGTGATTAAATCTGGATTATTGTGATTAAATCTGGATTATTGGATTGAATCTGGATTAGTGTGATTAAATCTGGATTATTGTGATTGATTGAATCTGGATTAATGTGATTGAATCTGGATTATTGTGATTGATTGAATCTGGATTATTGTGATTGAATCTGGATTATTGTGATTGATTGAATCTGGATTATTGTGATTGATTAAATCTGGATTATTGTGATTAAATCTGGATTATTGTGATTGAATCTGGATTATTGTGATTGAATCTGGATTATTGTGATTAAATCTGGATTATTGTGATTGAATCTGGATTAGTGTGATTGAATCTGGATTAGTGTGATTGAATCTGGATTATTGTGATTGAATCTGGATTATTGTGATTAAATCTGGATTAGTGTGATTAAATCTGGATTAGTGTGATTGAATCTGGATTAGTGTGATTGAATCTGGATTAGTGTGATTAAATCCAGTACTTTTGGGATGATGGGATGAGTTGTCGGGTTGGGGACGAGGCGAGGTGCTGATCATCCAACATCCTGACCTCAGTAACCCCTGAATGCAATCAAATATTCACAGCAATGTTCCAAAATCTAGTAAAGACTGAGGGGTCCCAGTACTTCAGTCCAGATAGTGTAAACAGATATGACCGGTGTGAGCGGACCTGAGAGGAGTGACCGAGCGTGCTTACAGATAAGTCATCGATCATCCTGTCCTCAAAGGAGTATCCCTCCGTTTGGAGCCAGTTCCGTTTGTATCCGTCCAGGAACATGTTGGACGCTCGATGTCTGCGAGAGCACAGCTGATTAGACGGTGTCCTTCTTTCACGCGGTCATAAAACTGTTCATCAAGGTCAGTCTCACCTGGGCAGGTTGTAGAGGGGGGTCATCCTGAAGCAGGCCACCACTGCCCTCCGCCTCTGCTTGGACAGCAGCTTGTGCCAGACCATCTTCTTGGATTTGAAAGGGTGCTCCGTCTGAGCAAGAGGAGCAATCAGCCATAACATTAAAACCACTGACAGTGATGACGTAACTACACCTGTAATAGCTGATGACCTGAACACCGAAAGCAGAGGGAGGTACTGACCACCTCAATGTGATAAAGCACCGCAGAGACCTCCTGCACTCGCTTCACCACTTTGTCAGGAGCGTCGGCGTCCTCCGCCTTCCCGGCCATCTCCTTATACAGAGCCATCTGCCAGCGCATGGAGGGGTCCTCCACCTGCAGGGCCACCAGTCAAACAGGTGTCCAAACAGGCTGGTCTGTGGGATCCACACATCTCACTCTTCCTTTCCCATCTTTATTCCCTCCCTTACTCTCCTTCTTCCATACTTTACTCACCATATTCCCTCCCTTCCTACGTTCCTCTGCCTGTTCCCCACTTTACAGTTTTGAGGTTGGGCTGCAGGCTGTGTTCGTTCCTTACCTTGCCCTGGAGGTGCAGGTTATTCTGCAGGAACTCTCTCACCTCTTCATCTGTGTCTTTCTGTTGGACACCAACAAACAGAAAACACAACATTCCGTATTTAGACCAGATTTCAGATCATGACTCGAGTGTGAGATCATTGTGAGGCGGTCACTCTACCAAAGAGTAGCGAATCTTGGCGAGGTTAATGAGCTCCTGGTCAGCGGGAGAGCACATGTTGAGTCCAATGGGCAGCATTTTCTTCAGCGCTGCCACGATGAGTGAAGTCTGCACCGAGTAACGGTCCCCCCGTCGCTTCTTCTTGGTGCGCTCCACGTCGGAGCCACCAGCCTGCAGTCACATCCAGACAGCACAGCATGACCACAGACAGAACACAGACTGGCAGTTACCCAGTATCACCATTATACTCACCAGCAGGAGACACCTTACAACCTCACACTCACAAAACCTTCTCCTACAACGAAACACTTCCTTCAGTCACTCAAAACGTGACCTGGTCAGACTGACCTACTACTGGACTTCACTTCAGTCCATCACCCCCAGACTTACACCTCAGAGCCACTCCACTGAACGCGGTTTAACACTCCCGTATTCACTTATTCAATGTAATTATTTCATAACAACAACTTTATTATTGTTAAGTTACAAAATCAAACCTGAAACTCACATGAAAATATTATTCAAAGCCTCTTATTTTCTTACATAAAAACATTACGCTTTTATAAACAACTTACTGTTAAACCTGTATGTCGCTCTGCCCTCCTGTGGACCCACCTGGTATTACAGCTTCAATTAATGCCAACAACAACTAACAGCTCTTCATGTTGCATCATATTTATAGTGGTTTCACACTGCAAAGCACCACATCAGTGACTTCCTAAACTAAGCATCTACTCAACAACACCATAGCAACCATTAGGAACACCACAGAAACCAGCCATTGTCTGCTTTGCAACACCATATCAACCACGTGGGACACCATAGTGAACACCTTGCAACACTATAGCAAATACCTGGGTTTCCATACCAATCACTTACCTACACTTAGCAACACTGTTACGACCACTTAACAAAATCATAGAAACCATCTCTATATAGTTATCAACAACATAGCAACCACCTGTGATACCACAGCAAACAATTAGCAGCATCATAGCAACCACTTGGGTTACTATAGCAATCACGTACCTACACATAGCGATACTACCTATTAACCACTTATCAACATCACAGACACCACCTTGTAAACACCCGGCAACACCATAGCAACCACCTGGAAAACCATAGAATATATACATATATATATATCTATATATTTGGAGGCCCTAAGACATTTCAGTAATATGGAATTTAAATTACGCTGCTCTGTTGAGGTTCTGAGAACACGGTCTAGAGCTGAGCTACAGACGGGTTCACAGACGGGTTCTCAGACGGGTTCTCAGACGGGTTCCCAAACACAACTTCACTCTGCACCTCTGAGCAGTTTCCAGGGAGTGGCTCTGAGCTGTGGTAAACGGCTGACCGCGCAGGAGCTCTGATCTGAGGGCTGTTTAGTGTTTTAAATGTCGGGTCATTAATGGAAGGGTAGAAGCAAACTTTTAATAGCACTTGTCGCCAGAGAGGACGAGAGGACGAGAGGACGAGAGCGAATGAGGCGAATGAGTGCAGGAGACGGGATGATCTATCTGCTCTAATCTGCAGGGAGAGAGAGATCAGTCTGAGATTAGTACCGTACACAGAGGGACACACACTGCTCCGGTCACACACACACATGCGTTAGTGCTGCAGGCCAGGCCACACTGACAACACCAAATGTCCATGCTCCACCTGCCCAATGCTGCAGGACATGTGACCCTGACCCTCACTCTGACGCTCACGGCGAACTGAACGTCTCCTGGACGCTGTGTTTCGGTTTGTAGAGCTAAAGGAACGTTCATAAGTATGAAGATTCAGCTGAAAGGACACGTTAATCAGCCGAGACGTGTTCGGTGTCTGACGAGTGCTTCGTGACTTTACAGCAGAAGATCCAGACGAACGTCTCTGCTCAGAACGACTGGGAAAAGTTAGGCCAGTTGAAGATAAACGGATTCCAAAAGGCATCAAGCTGAAGATTTTAAGCAACACCAGTTTGGTTTTGATTTTTTGAGTGAAGAAAGGAAAGGATCACTATGACCGAGCTCTCAGATCTTCATCAGTCTGTTGAGGTTCTGGATCGTTCATAATCGTTAGGAAAAGGCCAGAAGATGTTAAAGCTTCATAAAGCCCAGACTCCTCAAACCTGCCCCAAAAAACAGCAGCCGCCTGGCTCTCTGAAAATGAACATGGTTGAAGCCGGCAGTCTGACGGGTTCTGGAGGCAGATTATGGAGTGGAGCCGCTGAGGTGAAGCTTGAGGTCTGTCTGAACATGTCTTGGCTGATTGAACACTTCAGCTGTCTGTTCTCCACGATGGATGTATGGAATATGCAAATGATGTGACATTAGTGGGTTTTCCATCCATGTTTTTATGAACTTTGAAACAAACTAACTGGAAGGAAGAAACTGATGCATGTGTGGAACATCTGAATGGAAACCCAGCTCCTGACCTGAACCCATATCCTTCATTGAATCCTCCTAAACTCACTCCGACTCAGCGTTTATCAACCAATCATTTCTGCACTAACCTCTCTTACACTGCAGTAGGCTGAATGGGTGGGGCTAAACTGCTGTATGCTGAATGGGTGGGGCTAAACTGCTGTAGACTGAATGGGTGGAGCTAAACTGAATCAGTTTCAGTTTGGGTGGAGCTAAACTGCTGTAGGCTGAATGGGTGGGGCTAAACTGCTGTAGGCTGAATGGGTGGGGCTAAACTGAATCAGTTTCAGTTTGGGTGGGGCTAAACTGCTGTAGGCTGAATGGGTGGGGCTAAACAGAATCAGTTTCAGTTTGGGTGGGGCTAAACTGCTGTAGGCTGAATGGGTGGGGCTAAACTGAATCAGTTTCAGTTTGGGTGGGGCTAAACTGCTGTAGTCTGAATGGGTGGGGCTAAACTGCTGTAGGCTGAATGGGTGGGACTAAACTGCTGTAGGCTGAATGTGTGGGGCTAAACTGCTGTAGTCTGAATGGGTGGGGCTAAATTGCTGTAGTCTGAATGGGTGGGGCTAAACTGCTGTATGCTGAATGGGTGGGGCTAAACTGAAGCAGATTCAGTTTGGGTGGGGCTAAACTGCTGTAGGCTGAATGGGTGTTTTTATAGCTTTTATAACTGAGGGTTACAGTCTGAAATGTGAACAATGTGTAAATACTGTTGTATTTGATATGGGCTCCTGAAAGTTACACTGAAGAACCTGACTGGCACCAGGAGCTAGAACAGGTCACCCGGATTTAAAGGCACACCAGTTCAACCTCTGACTGGGCCCACTGGGACTTTCCTGGAGGTGTTGGTGTGAAGCACAGTCTGATCTAACAGCCCTTTTTCCACAATCCCATTTCAATCAGTTATGTTTGATTGCATTCGGGCTCATGGGTTAAAAGGGGGAGGATGGGGAGAGGCTCCAGAGTTACGTGGAGTTTAAAGCCACAGGACACCAGTGAGAAGACTGTTAGAAACAACAGGAAGGACAAGATGGACCTGTCTGCCCCCTTGGGTCAAGGAAGCTGTATTGCAATCCAAAAATCAACCAAACCAAAGCAACCACCCACTCAGGCTGGGGTCAGTGTCCCTTCAGATCAGCCAGTTCATGAGGTGGACAGACGGGTCAGTACTGAGTGGATCTCCTGAACTGGCTCAGCTGAAACGTCCTGGACGCAGACCCAAAGACCAGCCTTTCTGAAAACCAACACGAGAAACTGATTCCGTTTCTGAAACAATACATGTGTGATGGTCCCCATCCCGGACAGTGGTCCACGCAGGCTAAACGGGCGGTCAGGGTGATGGATCAGGGCTCCAGATTGTGTCTGAGGGGCCGAGAGCCATGAGCCTGACTGTCTACTACAGAAACTTTCATCAAACGCCCCACTCAGACTCCCCCCCGCACACACCGGCAGGACTGCAGGTGCCCAGCAGCCAGGGGGCACCCTTCTGTCCATGGGCATGACAAGGCTTTCAGCACCACAGCGATGGTTTGACTGAAAATCATGCAGATGTGGACGTGATCAGTCCTTCAGACGCTTTATACTGAAGCTATGAGACGGATGGAACTAACAATTAATTATTTAATACTCCATTATCATCTGACCACACTGCAGCACGTTGTAGATCTATAATTCAGACTGTAGTTCATCTGTTTCTCTGCAGACTTTATTCTCCTCCTTTCACCCTGATCTTCAATGATCAGGACCCCACAGGACCACCACAGAGCAGATATGATGTGGGTGGTGGGTCATTCTCAGCACTGTATGAGTGGATCAGACACAGCAGTGCTGCTGGAGTGTTTAAACCCTGTGTCCACTCACTGTCCACTCTATCAGACACTCCTACTGAGTGTCTCCACCTTGTAGATGTAAAGTCAGAGACAGAAGCTCATCTGTTTCTGCACAGTTTGTGTTGGTCGTCCTCTAGTCCTTCATCAGTGCTCACAGGACGCTGCTCACAGGACGCTGTCGGCTGGACATTTCTGGTTGGTGGACTGTTCTCGGTCCAGCAGTGACACTGAGGGGTTTAAACACTCCAGCAGCACTGCTGCGTCTGATTCACTCGTACCAGCGTAACACACACTAACACACCACCACCATGTCAGTGTGACTGCAGTGCTGTGTCTGATACACTCGTACCAGCGCGACATAATTACAGTTATAATTAAAGAAGTACAAAGTGCTGAAGGTTCAGATTAAAGGACTCGGTCTGGTCTGTTCAGTGGAGGTGTTTTATTTATTATCAGGATTATTGATCATAGAGGATTATTGATCATAGAGGATTATTGATCATAGAGGATTATTGATCATAGAGGACGGTTCGATTGTAACGCTGCTGATTATGTTCTCAGGACTGAACGTCTGGAGGTTGGAATGTATTTGGATCATTGAGTTCAGATTAAATCTGAATATTTTTAATATTCAATGTATTTTTCTCCAGTTCGATTTATTTAGTCGAGATTCAATTTATCAAGATTAACATTTTTATCATAGTTTTCAGGGTTTTTCTGTATTTAATTATTATTTTCATTCTGTTTTATTTATATTTTATTAGGTTACGTTTAATTTAACAGAACACTTCACACCTTTGTTTTATCGTGAACTGTTTGTATCATTTCTTTTATCCATCTTTGTCTTTTTAGATGAAAAGTCACTTGCATTTCAGTTCTATATTAATACAGCTTTATTTATCTATCTGATATGATATGATAAGCATTAATTCATTACTCAGTTATTCAGTAATGATTACTAAAGTCTTAAGTAATAATTAGTTGATACATTATTAAACCATTTATTAATGTTCATTACAGTTGTAATTACTGTTCGTTAATACGTCGTTATTGTAAAGTGTTACATTATGATTGATGAAATGTTTGTAAATAAATGACTGATATGTTTTCGGTCTGTATGTGTAACAGGTTCACAGCAGATATTCAGTGATATCTGACATTAAAAAGTCCTTCCTCTCCATCACGGATCATCTGTACATTCCATACGAGAAGCCAAGACGAACGACCGGCGCGTCCTAAACTGCTGCTACGCTCGGGCATGTGCTGGGTCTAACGTGCTGTGGGTGCCAGTGTGCCAGGGGGGTTGATGAAAAGCCCCCCAGGACGTGGGGTGCCATGCGGCAGCGCAGAGGGCGTGCAGGAACAACGTCTAACCTCAGAGTCTCCGGCCTAGAAACACACCAGCGTCCGTCCGAACACAGAGACACGAACAGTCAGAGAGAGAAAACCATTAACAATACACACACACTCTCTCTCTCTCACACACACTCCACACATACACACTCTCTCTCACACACACACCCCCACACATACACACTCCCACTCACACACTCGCTCACACACACACCACACACATACACACTCCCACTCACACACTCTCTCACACACACACCACACACACTCACACTCCCACTCACACACTCTCTCACACACACACCACACACACTCACACTCCCACTCACATACACACTCTCTCTCACACACACACACACACACACACACACACAGACACACCCCACACATACACACTCTCTCTCACACACACACCCCACACACTCACACTCGGTCACACTCAGACCCACAGGTCATCAGTGTGAGTCGGTGGGTTCAGGACAGCAGGTCTGTAACACTCCGATACGTTACCTGTGGAGGTGGGCTTCCGGGCTGCGGGGTTAACACAATGATCTGCTCTGGGGTCAGAACAGGGGAAGAATGTTCAGGGCTCATCAAAAGCATGCTGCTCATGTTAGAGTGTAAATCAGGTTTAATTAGGTTAATCCTGAACTGACACTGTACAACATGATGTCATCATAAGAGAAATCCTCTCAGATCGACTGAATGTGTCTCGTATGTCTCATTATGACTATAGAAATATAAATATTTAATATAGACCGAAGCAGGACAAACGCGGAGTGGGAGTCCATTCACCACGAACAACAACACCGATCACACTCACACTCACATGTCTTTATGTGACGATAAGCAGATCATTTACACATTTCTATTGTTATTATTATGATTATAATTTTAATACATATGTACTTTAGTATTTTTGAACTGAAATGAGATTCTTTTGATGAATTATTTATAACGATTAGATTGACACAGATATTTATAATAATTCTCCAAATAAAATAAAACAACCTGAATGTGCTTTATTATTCATCACTGTCTCCATGTTATCACTTCTCAGGACTTTTATTCTATCTGGGTCAGTGATGTCATCAGCCCCGCCCCCTCTCTCTGATCAGATATGTAATGTATATATATATGTAATTATATATAATTACAGAAATAACAGAGACAGTATTTTGAGCAGATATAACCAACGATCTGCAATAATCTCATAATGAGAACTGCTGTGTTATATATCCTGCAGATCTGAGATGGTTTCTCTTACAAAAATATCATTTCTGCAGTGAATTCAACCGTAAACTAACGCTGAGTCTAATCTCAGCCCGTGCGGAATCCCAGCCCTGCGTCCACTGAGGAAAATAAACCAGGCTGAGTTTTCCTGGAGAACAGAAGTGTGTTTAATCAGGGACAGATGAACACGCAGCTGCCGGGCTCTGCCAGACGCTGGACGGCTCTGGACGCCGTAATCAGACACAAACATCATGTAACTGTGAGCAAACAAACCAGAGGTGGATGTTTCAGCTCCAGTAAGTCCAAATCTGCCCCAGGATGTTCTGACTGTTAATGCAGAACCGCCCACGCAGTCTGAACAGCATGCTGGGGCAGATTTGGACTTGCTGGACCTGAAATGGCCAAACTGAATGATGTGGGATGGAAGAACGTTTCCATCCAGACATCAGGCTCCAGCTTTTTCCCAAAAGCAGCTTTAAGATGATCTGAACTGAAAGAGAGAGAGTTTAATGTGTGAAGCTCTCTCCACCATTAGGTGAAAGACAGTCCTGCTCCACGACTGCAGCCCCTTTCAGATGGATTCGTTTAAATGGGGAGGAGGAGGAGTAATGTCCAATTTATGACCCAGTCACCTGACACTCACCAAGAAGCCCCTCCCCCAAGCCTGTTATTGCTGTATAGGGACATGGTGCTTTCAGACGGGACTGAACTGTAATAACTCCATCACCCATCTCCCCACGTTCAGCTAATCCATCACCAACAGGTCTGAAGGAGCTCAAATCACATGTTCTGCTCCTGATGATAACCTAGTGTTCCTGACCCTCTCAGCCGGGACCTGCTGACCGCACTCATCTCACCTTGCTCATCTTGCTCTTGCTGTCGGCCGTGAGGAAGGACATGTTGTTTATCTCGTTCATCACCACAAAGTTCTGCTCCTCACGTTTAAAGTTCTGCGTGGAGAAAGAGAGGAATTTAGCCACACCCATTCAGATTACAACAGTTTAGCTCCATCCATTCCAATTACAACCACTTAGCCCCGCCCATTCACCCGACTGCAGAACAATGTAAGATATTTTACAGATGGTTTCTCACATGAGATTTGGACCAGAAGATGAAGACTTCTCCCACCATGCGGAACAGCTCCTCAGCATCGGGGTCGGGGCAGGTCAGCCACCTTGCCCTGAAACAAACAAACAAACAAACAAACAAACAAACAAGAAGTGAAACCCTAAATGATTACCTCTGACTTACTGAACAGAGCTGATCGTGGACTTATTGACCAGTGAAAACTAAAAGCCCTGCAGGAGGGGACGCTCCACCTGTTGTTGTCAACGTAGCGGATGAGCAGAGGGTAGAGGGCATACAGATCTCTGCAGAGGACAGCAAACTCATCCCTGATCGTCCCCTCCTCCTCGTCTCCCTCAGACTTGCCCTCCATGCGCAGATGCTCCTCCTCAGCCACCACCTTTGCCGTGCGCTTCCTCAGCTTCTCCATGGTGGGGATGAAGTGGGACTTCAGCATCTCTGGTTTGGCCCTGCTTACAATGGGCTGTGCAAACACTATGACACACACACACACACACACACACACACACACACACACACACACACACACACACACACACACACACACACACACACAGCCAATCTGACTCCACATATCAATGAGCTAAAACATATTACTGCTAAATCCTCAGCGTCTGTTTGGGATCCACAGTGGAACCACAGTGGAACCACAGTGGAACCACAGTGGAACCCCAGAACTGCAGCTCTGTATTATAAACATTAAGGGTTCCAGCCCTCAGACTGAGCTGGTGTGCTGCTGCTCCTCACCAGCCAGTCTCTTCATCCAGGGAGCATCATCAATGCCCAGGTTGTTCACCACAATCTTCATGATGCTCCCCAGCAGCTGGTTGAGTTGGTCCGAAGTGACATCAGTGCACAGCTGTCCCTCCAGATGTGGGAAGTTCTCTGGCCCACGTTCCCACCAGCGGGGCAGGTAATTACACAGCATGGGCAGAGTGATCTCAATCACGTGCGGCATCTCCGTATAACGGGCTCCGGACTCAGCCAGGTGACCGATCTCCTTCATCAGTATGTCCAGCTCCGGGATGTCCAAACAGAGCTCCTGCACCTCGTTAGGAAGACCCAGGACTGAGAGAGAGAGAGAGAGAGAGAGAGAGAGAGAGAGAGAGAGAGAGAGAGGGAGAGCAGTAATTATGAAGCACTGCTCTTACCTCCAGGCCACGACTGTCCCGTCATTTTTCGGGGCCTGGTTCAAACCTACACCTTCACCTACCACTGCTGTAGTAACATACTTTACATAGTGAGCAGCTCTTCCTCCTACTTCTCCGTCCTCATTCCTAGGGTTTATATAAGCCTCTCAACAGGTCTTATTCAGACCGCTGGTCAACACTGTACCCACAGAAGACTGTGTGTGTGTGTGTGTGTGTCAATAAACTACAATGATCCACTAGAGAAGGAGGAGACTTGGCTGAATGATGATGTGAAGAGGAAGGGACTCACTGGTTCTCTCTCGGGGGGTCTTGGTGGTGTAGACAGAGAAAGCGTTGTACTCGTTCAGGTGCGGCTCCAGGTAGGCCACTGGCATCGCAGCAGCCAGGTGGGCTAAACACTCCCCCAGAGCAGGACGCTGTCTGAGAGCGGGTCACAAATAAAACATTCAGCACACACTTACACCACCAGGGGTCTCGCCTACCCAGCTGACTTCAGTCTACCTCAGTTCAGTCTAACCCTGGAACTCCTTCACTACGGTGTTACAGAGACTGCACACCTAACCCAGTAAATACAGTGGAAGACAAATTACACTGATACTCTGTCCACTCTATCAGCTCTTTGTAGATCTATAATTCCAGACTGTAGATCATCTGTTTCTCTATGATCTTCAATATTACAATTTAATACAGAATAGAATAAAAAACACCATTCGTTTTGTGTAGAATTTCGAATATGAAAAGGTACCTTTCAGCGTGAGGAGTTTTGACCGTGCCGAGAGAGTAGATGCTGCACATTATTCTGTAGCAGGACATCTGCAGGTCATCCACTAAAACCAGTCACCAACAAACCACCAGTAATGCTTTTAGAAACCACGTCATATCAGTGGAACTCTCTGCTGTCCAGATGGAACAGCTGTAAGTCAAACACTGTATTTAAGAACATCGCTTACATATCACATCATCTCCAAACTGGTGCTGGGCGATGTGGTCGAACAGGGAGGTGAGGACGGGCAGCAGGGCGACGGTGGTGTAGTTTATATTCTGGGACACGCCTTTAACCGGCTGAGACACACAGGGGACAAGGTTAGAAGAATGTGTGATGGTTTGGTTGCAGTTAGAACCACGACCCACATCACCCTCATAGTTCACAGGTAAACACCTCCTGCCTTGTTCTTCTGCAGACTATTGCTTTAATACCCCTGCTCTGTATTTCACTACCTGGTTGCCTTTGGACACTTTGCCCAGTTTGAGGTTCTCCACCATCTTTTCGATGTCGTCAGCAGCACTCTCAAAGAACGACCTCAGCCCAGCCTTCACAATCTCGGGCCCGGACTTCATCACTGTCCTGCAGAGAACCAGAACCAGAACGTGCCAGTCACACACTGAAGCTCCCAGTGAGACCAGTTAAAGACTGAACTGGTGCTAAAATACAAGCAGTTATAAACAACCTGGCATCAAGCGAACGAGCGAGGATGTGGAGACAGTTAACGATGGCAGGAGCATCTGTGCCTGAATGACCACAGACACACACACACACACACACACACACACACACACACACACACACATACAAACACACAGCTGATTAACACACATGACACACAGCAAAACCATCAGTGTTAAAGTAACACCTGCAGATCTCCTACACGCTTTCAGGATCTGACTGCAGGACCTGCCGTGCTCTGTTCCACCAGCCACCATCAGTCTGAACCTCCTTCTCTTATAAACCTTCACCTCACACCCCGCCTCACCCTCATAATTCTCTTCATTTCAGAAGAAACGGTGAATAAGGAGGTGTCCCAATACTTTTGTCCACACGGTGAGTGATTTTGTTAAAGGTCTGGGTTTAGAGAGATAACGATGCTAAAACAGGAGGACTTTGTTAGAGCTGCAGCTCCAGGTGGAACCTGGGCGGATGCTCACGCTGTTTGACCTGCAGGTGCTAATTTAACACTGGTATGGGATGTGTGGTGAAGAATGAGTGTGTTGGTGGTGATGACGATGACGATGATGATGAGGATGATGGTTTCTGGTCTCTGTACCACTCTGGCGTCCCTGTCCCCTGCCCCCGGCCGACATTACCGTCTCTGACTGTCGCACCTCAAACGACATCTCTTCTGCTCCTCCACCCTGATCTTCCTCTTCACCCTCATCTTCCTCACCCATGTGGCAGCTCTGTACAGAGGTGTAGCACACATTCATCATCCGTTCACCAGCTGAACGCTTAAATCTGGATTGGTGGGCATGAAAACTTTGACATGCAGCTTTCCCTTTCAGTGGGAATTAAAAAAACTACCCATTAATCAGGGATCAATCACTCAGGGATCAATCAGGGATCAATCAATCAGGGATCAATCGGAGATCAATCAATCAGGGATCAATCAATCAGGGATCAATCAGAGATCAATCAATCAGAGATCAATCAATCAGGGATCAATCAATCAGGGATCAATCAGGGATCAATCAGGGATCACTGACCTTTGCCATAATATCAGCGTAAGCCATGTACAAATAGTCCAGGTCAAGTTTGCTGTAAGAAGGAAAACTTTGTTAGTGACGATAAATGAGTGCAGATACAATCATACAACCAGCAGCACCAGTGTCCCCAAAACAGCTGAGTGTTAACGAGTCCTCACAGTTACACACCACTGACCCCGACCTGTGGTCCACGACCCCCTCAAGGGGGCGCCAGACATCAGAGCAGTGAGGTGTTCAATAAAATGAACGAAAGAATAAGAGGTCTGTGTATAAACGGGTGAAAGCTCTTCCTGCAGCCGTCCTGTCAGAGTCTCCCAGTTTAACCTGATAAGTCTGTTCCGCTCCTTCACGGACTGATCAATGGCTGACAGAATGCACAGTGAGAAACAAGAAGGTGGTCATAATGTTATGGCAGTTATGAGGCTGATTTTTATTGGTCTACGTTCATCCTCCGTCCGTGACGCGGCTGTCTCGCCCAGCTGGACTCTCTCACCTCTTCTCAGTCAGGGCCGTGCGACTGAAGTGGAGGATGAGCTGATGGAGCGGGTCGGGCTTCGTCTCGGTCTCCTCCTCTTCCTCTTCCTCCTGCTCCATGGCTTTCTGTGTAACACATGATTAAATCTGGATTATTGTGATTAAATCTGGATTATTGTGATTAAATCTGATTATTGTGATTAAATCTGATTATTGTGATTAAATCTGGATTATTGTGATTGAATCTGGATTATTGTGATTAAATCTGATTATTGTGATTAAATCTGATTATTGTGATTAAAT
>CM067519.1:256582-325387 GCA_034509495.1 Acestrorhynchus altus
AGAGAGAGAGAGAGACAGACAGAGAGACAGAGAGAGAGAGAGAGAGAGACAGAGAGAGAAAGAGAGACAGAGACAGAGAGAGAGAGAGAGAGAGAGACAGACAGAGAGCGGGAGAGAGAGACAGAGAGACAGACAGACAGAGAGCGGGAGAGGGAGACAGAGAGAGAGAGAGAGAGAGAACAGAGAGAGAGACAGAGAGAGAGTGAGAGAGAGAGAGAGAGAAAGAGAGAGAGCAGGAGAGACAGACAGAGAGAGAGAGAGACAGAGAGACAGAGAGACAGAGAGAGAGAGAGAGAGAGAGACAGTCTGTATGCAGGTTGATCATGTTCACGTGGACAGAGCAGTAAACATGCACTGAAGCTGAAGGTGTTTAAACTGATGTACGATGGTTGCGTTTTGCTGAAACACTGTATTATATCTAAAAAAACTCACCTGCAGTTTAACTGACTCAGGTAGTTTCATATGCAGAAGCCCCTCCCCAACATCCTCCTGCTCCTTAGGCTCCTCCTTCCCCATTGCAGGCTCCGCCCCTGGCTCCACCTCTTCCTCAGCGGCTTTCTCTTTGTCCGTTTTCTCAGCCATTGTGTGCTGCCCCTCCTTCTCCCTCTCAGTGTGTTCTTCCTCCTCCTCCTCTTCCTCTTCTTCCTCCAACTCCTCATCTTCTTCTTCCTCCTCTTCAGCCACCCCTTCATCCACCAGCTCTTCTTCATGCTCCCTCTGTTTCTCCTCTTTCTTCTCCTGAGGTCCTTCCTCCCTGCTGAGCTCCGGCTGCTCCCCCTCTCCCCCTTCGTGTGCTGGGGTCTCGGAGACGCTGAAGACGGACGGCTCAATCAGTTTCAGGATGTGTTTGACGTCTTCGTCCTCAAACACGCCCATGATGAGGAGGGTGCTGATGAGCTTCAGGATGGGAACAAAGTGGAACTCCACACTGCCCCCTACATGGTCCCGCATGGCTTGACCACCGTCCTGCACTGCCTCTGTCAGCATGCTCAGGGCATGGTCTTTCAGCATCTGCACAAACAGACAGAGAGAGAGAGAGACAGAGAGAGAGAGAGAGACAGAGAGAGAGAGACAGAGAGAGACAGAGAGAGACAGAGAGAGAGACAGAGAGACAGAGAGAGAGAGAGACAGAGAGAGACAGAGAGAGACAGAGAGAGACAGAGACAGAGAGAGAGAGTTTATATATTAATATGGGCAGGCTTGGCATTATTATCTAACACTCCTGGTCCTCTGAGCACCTGCAGTGGTATGACAGGACTGAGTGTGTACAGGTCAGCATTGGTCCCCACAAATCCGGTGGGTGCGAAGTGCAGTTTGGGCCGCAGGCAGGTGGTCAGCCCGACGCCGGGCAGCGCGTGGGCCTTCTCCGCGTCCGAGTACAGCGTGATGCTGCGTGTCTCGTCAGTCATGGGCACGATGAACTCCCGGTTGGTCATCAGCCGGTTGCGCTTGGCGGACTCCAGGTGCATGGAGATGAGCAGGTCGTAGTAGCCGCTGCGGATCGGGCCGGGCAGGTAGGTGTTCTCGATGGCGTAGAACAGCTGAGACTCATCCACGTGGCTGCAGAGCGCGTGAGACACTCGGTTGTTTCCCAGCGCACAGACAGAACCGTATAGCTTCAGAGTGTGGTAGTGGAACTTCATCAGATCCATCCGCTCAGACAGCTCCAGGATATCGATACATCTGCAGGAAAAGCCACACTGAGCTCCACACAGGATTATGAACCAAAAACAGACATATTTCATGCTTAAAACAACCGTCTTACACCCAACAATTAAACACTGTTACAGTTTCTGCCACCGTAAGACTGACATATGTAAATTACGTCTATCCTGAGTGGCTGCCTTGTATTGAGCCTTATTTTAAAAGCAGTGTGGGCAGAAACAGTGGGTGGGGTTAAACTGCTATAAGCTGAGTGGGTGGGGCTAAACTGCAATAAGCTGAATGGGTGGGGCTAATATGCTGTGAGCTGAATGGGTGGGGCTTGTCTGTATCTTCTCGCTGTACCGGTTCTCCTCTGGGATATGCAGGGCCATCATGATGAGCGGCTCGGTGCACTGCACCATCCAGCCCAGTCTCTCGCTCACGCGGCCCGTCTCCGGGGACAGGAAGTGGTTGGGCATGCGGCTCCAGATAACGGGGGTCAGCATCTGTACGTCAAGGCGGGGCGGGCACTGCGGAACCGGGTTCTTCCGGTCACTGCGGAACATGGCTGCTGAGATGGGCATGATGTTCTGGAGGAGGAGTGGATCAGACATCAGGACTATACTCTTAAAAAGAATCTTTTCTATTTACAGAACCCGAGTGAATGACGGTATCGATATATCAAAGTATCTTGATACGATATAGAAACACGGTACTGATTTCATGAAGAGTCTGATGAACAGATGGTAGATGGTAGTGTTCTGACTGTGTTTATAGTGCCGGTCCTGAACAAAGGCTAAAGTGTGTTAAACAGAATCTCCAGCACTGACCTTCAGCTTGCCGAGCTCCACCTGCAGCATGTTCTGGCTGGACGGCAAACAGAACACGGCGGGGAAGAGTTTGGTGTTGGGCTCCACCTGAAACACACAGCCTCTCATCATTAAAACACATGTACACACACTCACACACACACACACACACACACACACACACAGCTCCAGGCAGGCTGCTTTAGCACTGCAATGACCACATCAAGTCATATGGAATCACTTCAAACCCATCTCATCCCATCAGCACAACAACCTTCTACACAAATGAAAGTGATGAAACAAATATGTGTAAAAATGTTTCCCACACACCTGGTAGAAGGTGTTGACCTCCTTCCCGTTGGCCGTGAAGGTCATGAGACCAGTATCCAGGTCAACAAGGCAACCAATCACGAAGTCCTCCTGAGTGATGCGGGTCTGCTGGGAGCTGCTGAACTCTCCACCCCAAACCATGTAACAGTTACTGCGCTTCATACTGGAGAGAATAGAGGAGATGCCTTAACCACACACACACACACACACACACACACACACACACACACACACACACACACACACACACACACAGCTGCCCCAAACAGCTCTGACAAATCAGCAGAGAGAACGGTGTCACATGGTTTGCTGTGACTCATTTAACGTTCCTCAATCCAAATTTGTTCCCAGAATACATCACAGATGGCATTACCACCCACAGTGGACAGCACAGTGGACAGTGCTAAATGATGGTGACCGGTTGTGTCTGACTAGAGTTGTCTGTGAAATCACATCCACATTCAGGATCCACATACAGGAGCCCCACACACACATCCCACAGCTCAGTGCAGCCCACTTTAGCTTCCATGGGAACAGACGATCCACCAGAGATGCCACATCGGCCACAGAACCTCACCTGAGGTCACTAACTGGACCCTAGAGTACTGGAAATCAGTGGTGCAGTCCAATTTGTCACGGTTCCAATTATTTGGGCTGATGGTTGGGTTAATGTGTGGTGCAGACCCCATAAAGCCATGGATGCCAGTTGCCAACAAGGCACTGTGGAGGCTAGTGGTGGTTCCTTACTGGTGTGGGGTGTGTTCTCACATGCTATGGGTTCAGTCCACCATGTGAAGCCCTTCACGAACTTCATGGACCCCCACAATGATGGGACATTCAGCAGGATAATGCACCGGACCATCAGTCCCAAGATGTCCAGACAGCGTTCTTTCTAGATGTCATTTGTCCACTTGTGTAATTCCAGCCACGCCCGTTTGCCAGGGTACAGGGTCACAGTGTGAATGTCGTCTGTATTATATACAGTAAATACTATCCGACTGATCTTTACCTTTCGTGTATATTTCCTTTATCGTCTCCCACGGTAACGGTAACATTCCTCACTTTACTCAGATCAAAATGAAGGTCGTACTGGTGGTAGTCGGGGGTCACCCAGCCCACCCACACTCCACTGGGCTCCTGGCCTGCAAACACGCGCACTGAGTAGTAATACTGTAGATAAAGCACACACACACACACACACACACACACACACACACACACACACACATAATATGAGATACAGGATTAAACAGTCTATCTTCTCCACCCCACCACACCTCATCCCCAACCTCCAACTCCTCCCAAAAATACTGTATGGAGCTCCATCATTCCAGCTCCACTGCTCCACAGCTCAATGCTGGGGGTCTTTATACCCTCTAGACCACACCTGCTATTAAACATGGAGACAATAGAGTCACGTGTGTTTATCTGCTCCAGAGAGTCCTATTCTATTGGCAGTTCTTCTCTACAGGGACGAGACAAGCTGTGTGTGCATTTGCACATCTGTGTCAGCAATGGCCGCAGCTTCAAGTATCTGAGGCTGAATGTAACAGGATTTAGGGGTCGTACCGTGGTTGTGTTTGAAATGATTTCCACATCGTCTCGATCATCTGGGACCACGTCCTCCACCAGGCGCGGGACGGTGGGGACTACAGGTGGAGGAGCGATAAAAGCAGCCTTCTTGGCCTTTGAGAAGAACCTGAAAACATGGAGAACATTAAGATCTTACGTTCAGAAGACAGGACGGCGTGGGGTTAAGGCCTCTGCACAGTTACTGCAGCGGTCAGGAGGAATCTGATCAGAGCAGGAGATTTAATGATTATTAATAAATCATTTATTAACTGATTACAGACGATATCAGTAATGAAGTGCTGTTCAGTATTAAGACACACAGATGATATATATTATATTATATAAACACCTGTTAAACAGAATGAGAACAGCTGTCTAACCTGCACACACACCACTCAGTCTGAGTAAAGGGGGCGTGTCCAGTAGACACATGACTTCAGTCCCCGCCCACTATTTGTTCAATACTGATCTGTTATACTTTCTACCTCAACGAGTTCACTTACACATCGGTTTTACACTCATTTATATCCAATTAAATTCTAATCCAATCCAATCCAATCTAATCTAATCTAATCTAATCTAATCAAATCAAATCTAATCTAATCCAATTAAATTCTAATCCAATCCAATCTAATCAAATCAAATCAAATCTAATCTAACCTAACCTAACCTAATCTAATCTAATCTAATCTAATCTAACCTAATCTAATCTAATCTAATCTAATCCAATTAAATTCTAATCTAATCTAATCCAATCCAATCCAATCTAATCTAATCTAATCTAATCAGATCTAATCTAATCTAATAGAACAGCAGTAATAATAAAGTATGAAACAGCCTCCTTTAATGAATTTGTTAGTACAGCAACAGAAATTCATTATTTAATACCACCTCCTCCTCCACCTCCTCCTCCTCCTCCACCTCCTCCTCTCACCCTTTCTTCTTGCTCTTCTCTGTAGTGGTGTCTTTCTCGTTCTCTCCCTCCTTCATGCCAGGAAGTTCTTTAGGCACTGAAGGTTCTTTCTCCTTTTCTTCTTGCTCTTTGCGGGTGGCGCATTTCTTCAAGAGCTCGTAGTCCGAGTTAGGGTCCACCTCCAGCACCTCATCCTCTGGGATGGTCAGGGCGCGGGTCAGGGGTGTCCGGCCTGCCGGCACCTTGAAGGTTTCATGGAACTCGATGGGCATGCTCAGCCTGAAGAACAGCAGGTCCGTGTTGGCATTCTGAGATCCGAATGTCTTGTGGTTCAGCTTCAAACAGGGGGCGCTGTCCACTGTGCCGTCCACACGAGACACCTAGAAATGAAATCAGCAGAGGAACACAGATTCACGTTCAGATACACGATGTGGACAAAAGTATTGGGACACCTGCTCATTCACTGTTTCTTCTGAAATCCAGGCGATTAAAGAGTTGATCCTGCGTTTGTTGGAGTAACTGTCTCTACTGTCCACAGAAGACTCTGGTGCATTGCTGTGAATATCTGATTGTACTCAGCCACAACAGTGTTAATGAATTCAGTGATTTTGGAAGATCACCACCACCATCTCAACCTCCACTCCCCAACTCATCCCATCCTAAAGTAAAGCAGAGCAGCTTCACGAGCGCAGTGTGGTGAATTCATCTGCAGCTGAGGCCTCTCGTTCTTCTAGCCTTACCTCAAAATGAGGATGGTCAGCTGGAACGGGAACAAACTGCGGCAGGCTTTTGCTGAACCACATGGTGATGTCTCTCTTCATGTTGATTGCAAACGGCTCGAAGCCTTCCTGCAGGCCGCAGATGGTGAAATATTTCAGGCTGCTGACGTTCTGGCCCAGGTTGATCCGACCCACCTGAGAGAGACCCAGACTGCACACGGGGATGAAGCCTGAGGAGGGACACACACAGTTTACTGGATCAGCACCATCATACAGCACGGTCTGTCTCTGTGCAGTCCCGGGAGTTCTTTAAAATCCAGAACCACAAATTTAGATCAGACAAGCTGATTAGACAACAGCAGCTGAAGGTCTATTAATATATACTTCGTTACTTTCATCGTCTCGATGTAAGAAAAGGGTTCCAGAATTTAACCTAAGTTTGGAAGATGGTCTCGTCCCATTCGGCCCAAATAACCCCTCACTTCCACCAAAGATTCACACCCGTCACGTCTCCATCACCTCCCATTAAGGCTACAGCACATGGTGGAGGTAGTCTCACACACAGTCCTGTAACTCAGAGCCGTACACGTTTGGACGCACGTATATTTACGTGTGTAGGTGGGACAGCGGCGCTGTCTCTAACCGTACAGTACGGGTGTTAGTTAGTATGGTAAGACGGGTCAGTAATCCCGGTCCTGGAATGCCAGCTTCAGCCAGTTCACTGCTCTAACGGAGTTACTAAACGTGGTAATTAACAGGTGAGTTGACTCAGGTGAGCTCGAGCAGGAAGCGCGCTGAACTGTGCGGGAGTCTGGACCTCCAGGACCACGTTTCCCAGAGGCAGGTGTGATTGATTACCCTCTCCGATGTCAATGTCTTTGAAAGCCATCTCCGAGCCGGAGTCACTGATCAGCATCTCTCCGTTCAGGGTGAACATGATGTTCTGCTCAGTCAGGTCGATCATGCAGCCCACTACATCGCCCTGCTGCCACTGACGCCCGAACGGCTCGCTGCCCACGTGCCAACGCTGAGCCTGAACACCACAAACACACACACACACTCATTATCAGAGCAGAACATTATCCTAATGCCAGCGTCCAGCATAGGAACAGCAGTGCTGCTGGAGTGTTTAAACACTGTGTCCACTCACTGTCCACTCTATTAGACACTCCTGCGGCTAAACGCATTACCTTGAAGCCGTTGAAGACGTACGCCAGTTCATCTGAGCCCAGCTCTTTATCAGCGTGGACACTCGGCCTGGCCCAGCCCACCCGCATCTCCCCCACCGTCACAGCCTCAAACTCAAAGTACCACTTCCCCTGGGTCACAGCGTATGACTTCTCTGCCCGGAACACTCGGATCTTATTCCCGCCACCGTCATTGACACCATGACCACCTGTGGGGGACAGTGTGTTCAGAGCAGGTCAGTTCATTTCAACAGGTATAATCGGTCAGGGACCACAGAAATCCCGGACACTGTGGTTCTGGTCCCTTCTGTTCTACAGAAATGAGGTCTTCTGTAGAGACCAGAGGTGGACTCAGACTCATTTGGTAGACCCGACCTCTTCTCCCAGACCACGTGTGTGGGAGTGAAGGTACACGGCAGGTCTGACTCACTTCAACACCAGTAAAACACACTCACTGCTCTCCTGGTCCGGGGGCTCGATGTTGTAGCCGTAGCCAATCAGGGTTCGAACCGCAGCACACACTGTGTCTCTGTTGGTCTTCTTGGTTTTCTCATCCAGTAGATTATACGGTACGAGACGAGGGTTCCGCTTATTCACGATGTCCTAAACACCAGGAATATAAGCAAGCCACGTGGAAACACTCAGTCAACACACATACAGCGTATATACACACACACACACACACAATGGAACACTGAACACTGATGATGGACGATAACAGTATGAACAGGGATGTTCCTCCTTCCTCGACTTTTGGTTCTGGTGGACTCAGTAAGGACAGGGACAGTGTTATCTTCAGATACCTGTACGATACTGTAGGTCCAGCCCTGCCGGACTCGGTCCCTGGCCCAGACGTTGTGTCCGTTTTCAGCCAGCCGCTCCACCAGCGTGTTCTGATTGGGGGTCAGTTTGACGTGGTTGAGATCCAGAGGGGCAGGTTTGTATCCGTTGCTCTGCATGTAGCTGATAAACGAACAGTACAGCATTTACAAAGCTCAGCTGTCTGTCTGTCCAACAGTCCGACTGTCTGTCTGTCTGTCCAACAGATGTCTGTATGTCTATCAATCTGTCTGTTTCCCAGTCTGTAAGTCTGTCTTTCAGTGCGTCTGTCTGTCTACAGTCTGTAAGTCTATCAGTGTTTCAGAAGAAACAATAAATGAACAGGTGTCCCATTACTTTTGTCCATGGCAGGTCAGGTCAGTGTTTAGAGAGGAGAGGTCAGGACTCACGTTTTGGGCAGTTTGGTCCTCTTCAAGTTTTCCTCAGCTTTCTCATCCCCCATTCCCACATGGCATCCCAATGCCAGCAGAGTTCTACACACACACACACACACACACACACACACACACACACACACACACACTGTTTATCATGTTTATGTTTTCATCATTTGTGATGCATATGAATCACAAAATGAGAAACACACACACCACACACACACACACACACACACACACACACACACACACACACACTCACTTGAGTGTCTCTCCAGACATGGCTAGATTGTAGTTCTTCTCTGGTTCTGGAAGGCTCTGGAAGTCCACCAGACATGGGTGCAGCTTCTTATTATCATCCCGAAACTAAATCACACACACACACACACACACACACACACACACACACACACACACACACACACACACACACACACAATTGATCAGATTTTGTGCACCCCCTGCTACAACTGCTAATAATAAAAATAATAATAATAATATTTATTATTGTTGTTGTTGTTGTTGTTGATCTTTTTATCTGGTCAGTACTGTGGTGGTCTGGAATCACTGGGTACAGGGCAGGAATACCCGCTGGACAGGGCATCCAGCCTTTCACAGTGTAGTGCAGCTCAAACTATCAGTGTTTCACGTTGAAGTTAATTTTGTTCATAATTTGAAAAAAAAAAGGTAAACATTATTATATTATATTATATATTATATAAACATTATTATATTTTATAGAATAAAACTGAAATATCTCAAGTCTTCTTAGTTTTACTGGTGTTATAATGGGAGAAACTGGATTTCTGATGTTTATGAACTATAAACTGTTCTGGTCAACAGGAAAATGTGGACTCACTGGTCCATAAGTCCAGCCCTGCTCGATGCGAGTGACGGCCCACAGCTCGTGACTGTTCTCAGCCAGCTTCTCCCTGATCCGCTCCAGATGAGGAGGAAGAACGATCTGCACACAGACAGGAAAACCCAGATCATCAGAGAAACATCACACACCCTGAGACACTCACCTCACCCTCTAGTCCACACCTGCTATTAGACATGGCGTGTGTGCATTTGCACATCCGTGTCAGTAATGGGTGCAGCTTAAAGTAGAGTGTATTTCACAGTATAAAATCTAGTGTTTATAAAACCAGTGAAACCAGTGCTGCAGCAGCAGGAGCATCAGGAGTACCTGCACCGTGTCCACAGGGTTGGGGGTGAAGGCGGTGTGGGACAGAGACTGGGTCGGGCCGAGCAGGTTCCTCACACCGTTAACGTCGTGTTTGTACTCTTTGATGGGTTCGATTCGCAGGCGGTCTTTGGGCAGAACTGCCTCGTAGCACGGAGCGTAACCCGGCGGGGGCACAAACTTAAAGTCACCATGACGACCACCCAGGAGGAAACGAACCCTGCACAGATTTTAATGAGTACTAATAAATAATTGCAAGGTCCTCGATAATAAATCAGAGGATAAATGTTTGTGTGAGATGGATCAGCAAGTTCTTACTTGATGCCAGCGGAGAAGCTCACTACAGGGAAGAAAAGCCCGTCCAGGTTGAAGTTCTCAAACATTCCCTGCACCGGGTGGCCGTTAATGCGGAAGGAGATGCTGGGAACGCTCAGATCCAGACAGCAGCTCACCACGTCTTCAGCTGCCAGGATGTGCTGATTGGGTGAAGCTACCTGACGAGGAACCCGACCTGAGCAGAGACACAACGGGACACGAGTGAGAAGAACCAAGTTTCACTAAGAAACCAAACTCTGCCAGACTTCAGATCAATCCAAGACAAACCTCATTTAAATACTTCAAAAACACGTGACCCTCACCTGACCACAGGTGCAGTCCATCAAACCCATAGGAATAGAGGTCGTCCCCAACCCCATTACTGCCCCACCCTTCTCCTCCTCCTGGGTAGGGGCTGTAGCCCTCGGTCAGTGCCCAGCCCACCCGCAGGTGACCCGGCTGTGGAGTCAGGAACGGCTCTACATAATCCACGATCAGCTCGTAGTAAAACTTCTTATACTGGGTGGAGCCTTCACAGGTCCCCAGGAAGATGTTTGGCCTCATACTGCAAAACACAAACACACAGACTTACTTATGTCCTACTGTCCTGCGTCTGTCCACATGTACACGCTCAACCTGCATACAGACTCTGACTGGTCAGAGAGAGGGGGCGGAGCTGATGCTCAACCTGCATACAGACTCTGACTGGTCAGAGAGAGGGGGCGGAGCTGATGATCAACCTGAATACAGACTCTGACTGGTCAGAGAGAGGGGGCGGGTGGGGTGGGGTGGTGTCTGAGTGATTACCTGGTGACGTAATTAATGATGTTGGTCTGGAGCAGGAGGTCACGGCCTGGAAGCAGGTTTTCAGTGATGAGGTTCTGATTGGACCTCACAGCCACACCGTTACACACACATAGAGAGCACAGCACGTCTAGAACCTACAACAGGAGAAGCGCAGGAGAACCAAGGTCAGATATGGGTCAGGCTGGTGATATCAGATGAGTGTCCGAGACGCTGACCTTGTGATTGCGGCCGTGTTTGTCCAGTAGAGCAATGATGGACTTGATGTGGTTCTCCTGGATGATGTTCAGAACCTCAGGACTCTCAATCAGGATGCAGTAGAGCACCTCCAGGATACCTGAGACAAGAGACAAACTCCAAAATACATCACGACTCACCAAACCCCAGCAAGGTGGAGCTACAGGGGAGGGGTTTCTGATAAAGTGGACAGTGATTGGTGTGAGAGCAGGTCTGTGTACCTGAGGAGGCCTCCAGTCGGTCCAGTTTGCTGACCAGCCAGTCAAGATTGTCACAGAACAGAGCGCAGTTTGCCCGGTTGCCTCTGATCAGAGACGCTGCAGAGAACGAACACACACAATAACACTGAAACCTACTGAAATGAACTGACATTTAGATGTTTATGATGTTTAATCCAGAAGCTCGTACCCAGAAGCTCATATAGCAGGTTCACGATCTCCTTCCAGGACTCAGCCGCCTCCTCCCCAGCAAACTCCGAGAAATGAGCCGCGGTGTTGTACACGTTCAGACGATCGATGCAGTCCAGAACCAGAGTGATCATGCCCTGAAGAACAGAACCACCATCTCAGAATATTACTGCATATTTCACACTGGATCCTGAATCATTCGTACTAGATACAGAGTACGTCATATCAGAAACTCATAGTGCTGTGTGAGACCGTCATCTCTGACCTCTTCCTGGAACAGGTTCTGTCTGTTCCTCAGAGATCTGAGTTTGGTCTGTTTCTCCTCGTGCTCAAGCTCCTCCTCTGGAGGCCTGAAGTAGAAGATCAGATCCTGCAGAGAGAGAACCACAGCGTCCAGCGGCAGAGGCTGAGGAGGACCAGGCGTTTTATTCTTCCCACTCAGAGAGTCCAGACTCCTGAGAGACAGAGAGAGAGAGAGAGAGAGAGAGAGAGAGAGAGAGAGAGAGAGAGAGAGCAAGAGAGACAGAGAGAGAGAGACAGAGAGAGAGAGACAGAAAGTGAGACCGAGAGAGAGAGAGAGAGAGACAGAGAGAGAGAGACAGAAAGTGAGACCAGAGAGAGAGACAGAGAGTCCATTACCAAGCAGGCACAAATTTCACAAATTTTCAACATGGAGGTCAATAATGTGTGAGCAGCTCAGACACTCAGAACAGTCACAAACAGTCAGATTCAGACAGTCTGGAACAGTCACAAACAGTCGGAATTCAGACAGTCACAGACGGTCACAAACAGTCAGATTCAGACGGTCACAGACAGTCACAAACAGTCGAATTCGAACGGTCCAGACAGTCACAGACAGTCAGATTCAGACAGTCACAGACAGTCAGATTCAGACAGTCACAGACAGTCAGATTTCAGATCAGATGTTGTTGTGATTGAGAAGCTGTAACTCCACTCTCCTAATGAACGGCTGTGCCGGCTAACACACACACTCAGCACTGTCTGACCACAACACGCAACTCGATACAGGACAGGAACAGCGTTAAATCCCACAGATTAACTAATCAATTCCCACATGATGGTGTGTGTGTGTGTGTGTGTGTGTGTGTGTGTGTGTGTGTGTGTGTGCGCGTGTACTTGATGAACTGTGTGAAGAGTCCAGCAGTGCTGTAGATCATTCGAGCAGCCTGAGACTCCATAGTCTGAGAGCGAGCGACGGTCAGAGCGTCGTCCATGTGTCCCTCCTGGTGGAGAATGGCCTGCAGAAACACCGTGTACCGTTATTAAGCTTCCGTTCTGTTCAGCTGTGAGGAACAGCGTTACTGTTCCAGAGTTACACTGACCCGGCCACCCTGACCCACTTAAACTGACCAGGCTAAACTGACCAGGCTAAACTGACCCGGCTAAACTGACCCGGCTACACTGACCCACTTAAACTGACCAGGTTAAACTGACCCGGCCACCCTGACCCACTTAAACTGACCAGGCTAAACTGACCCGGCTAAACTGACCCGGCTACACTGACCCACTTAAACTGACCAGGTTAAACTGACCCGGCTACCCTGACCCACTTAAACTGACCAGGCTAAACTGACCCGGCTAAACTGACCCGGCTACACTGACCCACTTAAACTGACCAGGTTAAACTGACCCGGCTACACTGACCCACTTAAACTGACCAGGCTAAACTGACCCGGCTAAACTGACCCGGCTACACTGACCCACTTAAACTGACCAGGTTAAACTGACCCGGCTACACTGACCCACTTAAACTGACCAGGCTAAACTGACCCGGCTAAACTGACCCGGCTACACTGACCCACTTAAACTGACCAGGTTAAACTGACCCGGCTACCCTGACCCACTTAAACTGACCAGGCTAAACTGACCCGGCTAAACTGACCCGGCTACACTGACCCACTTAAACTGACCAGGTTAAACTGACCCGGCTACACTGACCCACTTAAACTGACCAGGCTAAACTGACCCGGCTAAACTGACCCGGCTACACTGACCCACTTAAACTGACCAGGTTAAACTGACCCGGCTACACTGACCCACTTAAACTGACCAGGCTAAACTGACCCGGCTAAACTGACCCGGCTACACTGACCCACTTAAACTGACCCGGCTAAACTGACCCGGCTAAACTGACCCGGCTAAACTGACCTGGTTAAACTGACCAGGTTAAACTGACCAGGTGAAACTGACCCGGCTAAACTGACCCGGCTAAACTGACCCGGCTAAACTGACCCGGCTAAACTGACCTGGCTAAACTGACCAGGTTAAACTGACCAGGTTAAACTGACCCGGCTACACTGACCCACTTAAACTGACCAGGTTAAACTGACCAGGTTAAACTGACCCGGTTATCGTGATCTGAGGGTAAAGATCGGTACCTTCCTCTTCAGGGGTCCGAGGCGAGCGGATTTAGCATCTACGGAGGCGTAGGTCAGCCACAGGCTGGTAGCTACGTGCTGGACGAAGCACATTGACTCGCCGTACTTAATCTCGGGGGTCCCCATCCCCTCCACGTCTCGCTTCTGAGTGACCTCCGTCTTCTCCTGCTCCAACAGACCACACAGCAGATCAGACCCACTGAACCATCACACACGTCTCTCAGCTTTATACAGAACGTTGATTTTATGGCCAAAATAGTAGAAACTCTAAAATCTTTGGGGACTACTTTTTGCTGCACCACACCCTGCAGCCCTGTGTGTGTCCCTCCACCAGGTCCACGACCTTTAAGAGTGTGAAGTGCAGAATAAAAATGTGCTTCTTCATCATAAAGGCATCATCAGGGTCTGTCTGAGTCTGGCCTCTGTGTGGAGCTCCTGATGATCTGACCTTTGAAGCTCGGAAGCAGAAGGCAGAGTTCTTCGTGTTTGCTTTCTCAGGATCCACCAACAGCAGCCCTTTCTCGTCCTCCAGACTGAGGTACCTGCCCGTGGTGATGTGGCGGATTCTGAAGGACTGACCCCACTTAATGTGGCTGCCGCTCCACCTGTGGAACCAGATACCTTTACTGTACATCACTCCTCTCACTCTGGACTGCTTTACTGTACATCACTCCTCTCACTCTGGACAGGATCTAGACGGACTGCAGTCGTGTCAGTTCTACAGAGGAACTCTTCTATATATGAAGACACAGCAGCTGTCCTGTCTTATGTCCAATCTGTTATATTATTTAGTAAATAAATGATTTATTCTTAAACCTCTTAACTGGACTGTTTTTAAGTCTGGTGTTCAGGTCAGAACTCTGAGACAGTGTTCAGGTCAGAACTCTGAGGCAGTGTTCAGGTCAGAACTCTGAGACAGTGTTCAGGTCAGAACTCTGAGGCAGTGTTCAGGTCAGAACTCTGAGGCAGTGTTCAGGCGTTTCAGACGGTCAGATGTCTGCTGTATGTGGTTCTGCGTCCCTCACCCGATGCGTAGAGGCTCCAGTCTCCACAGTGATCTGGCGTGGCTGCACACAGCGCCTCCCTCATAATGAGCATTTCTGAAGATTCCACACAGCACACACGTTAA
The DNA here is from genome assembly GCA_034509495.1 of Acestrorhynchus altus. Classification (NCBI taxonomy): domain Eukaryota; kingdom Metazoa; phylum Chordata; class Actinopteri; order Characiformes; family Acestrorhynchidae; genus Acestrorhynchus; species Acestrorhynchus altus. Next base: position 271,451 of record CM067519.1, read on the forward strand.
TATACCATTACAACAGTCTGCAGACCTGTGTGTGTGTGTGTGTGTGTGTGTGTGTGTGTGTGTTTCTCCCCATACCTACGCTGGTCAGCCCCTTGGTCAGCAGCAGGAATGGCCAGGCACTCGTCCATGTGTCCGTGGAAGAGTCGGAGCACATAGCCTCCGGTCAGATACCCTGAGTGTGACGACAGGAAAAGGTCAAATACAATACAGTTGCTTTTCTGGGTTCTGACACTATATAACACACACACACACACACACACACACACACATACACACACACACACACACACACACACACACACACACACACACACACACACACACAATGTATATATATTCCCTCCACAGTGGAACTGTATGATTACGGTTCTATATGAGTAGTGTTCTCAACACACCTTCAGCCATTTCACAGCCTGAGCAGACTGGGTTCATGTTCCACAGGGTCTGCATGAAGGACGCGTCCACCATCAGATCTCCACTGGCGTAGGACAGATGCTGTAAAACACACAAACTCCATCACAGACTATCAGCCCTACTGATTATATCCTCCACCCATTCAGCCTACAGCACTTTATCCCCACCCATTCAACCTACAGCACTTTAGCCCCACCCATTCAACCTACAGCACTTTAGCCCCACCCATTCAGCCTACAGCACTTTAGCCCCACCCATTCAGCCTGCAGCAGTTTAGCCCCACCCATTCAGCCTACAGCAGTTTAGCCCCACCCATTCAGCCTGCAGCAGTTTAGCCCCACCCATTCAGCCTACAGCAGTTTAGCCCCACCCATTCAGCCTACAGCAGTTTGGCAGTTGATGTTGATTTGATCATTATCATCCTTTTCATCAAATATACTCACCAGATACCTCTCAGATGACACGCTCACCAGGATGAGGTCATCACCCACCCTGACCTTCTCACCCTCTGACCTCTGCTTGGACGCAGGATGGATTGTCCACCAACACGCCTCACCTGGCAGGGAAACACACACACTCCTGTCAATGCTGTCATAATTACTCAAATCCAAATCCATATTAAACTTTATTAAATCTGCTATACAGGGGGGTCATAAACTGACCGCTGCAGCTTTATTAAATCACTCTGTTCTGCTATACAGGGGGGTCATAATCTGACCGCTGCAGCTTTATTATATCACTCTGTTCTGCTATACAGGGGGGTCATAAACTGACCGCTGCAGCTTTATTAAATCACTCTGTTCTGCTATACAGGGGGGTCATAAACTGACCGCTGCAGCTTTATTATATCACTCTGTTCTGCTATACAGGGGGGTCATAAACTGACCGCTGCAGCTTTATTAAATCACTCTGTTCTGCTATACAGGGGGGTCATAAACTGACCGCTGCAACTTTATTATATCATTCTGTTCTGCTATACAGGGGGGTCATAAACTGACCGCTGCAGCTTCATTATAAAGCTACTGTTTATTTATTATTTACTGTATTTGTTTACTGTTTATTGACTTTAACACTGAGATAAAGAACAGTGAATGTGGCGTTAAAGTAAAAACAATAAATAATGTGATTTGTTCTGTTAAATTCAGTGAATATAGATTGTGTGTGAAATTCATATTGACATTGTCACACGTCCTCCTGCTGTGGACCAAGATCACTTCATTTCAAACTGAAGTTTCTTCCACAGAATAAATAGATGCTGCAGTAAATAACAGACATACAGCAGAGATACAGCAGAGAGGACCCGCGCTGGTCTTCAGGAGCTCCAGCAGGTCCTGCTCTGAGAGCTCAGTAACGTCACCGTCAGTATAATCCATCAAAAGTCCTGATCTGATCTGTCCACTGCAGCAGGTGCTGAAGACACTGAGGTATCATCTACAGTTTAATACGGTTATAAAACTGATTCTAATCACGCTACTGTGACTTAATCATATGGCATATCCATCTAAAACCACTTGCCCTGTACAGAGACACAACTGCTTTAGCTCCACCCACTCAGCCTACAGCAGCTTAGCCCCGCCCATTCACACTGAAGTCCCAGTAATCCAGCCTGGACTCCAAGATGAACACATCTGACATCATCACTGCAGCCCTGAGTTTGAGGACCTGATCAATTCTCTGATAAAGGCTCATTATTTCGGTGGAACGTGGAACATTTCGCGGAGGGTAAAGTGGGCTGTGAGACCCTCTGCTGTAGAGAACGTGTTCCCTTCGTTCTGCTCAGATGATGAAACACACCTGCAGTGTGAACAGGAGCACACACACCTTCCCCTCCGAGGTTTATAAAGCCTCTCTGTTCCTCTAACAGCTCTGAATGGTTTATAACCGTCCACTGAAGTCCACTCCTGATGTTCGGCCACTTTCAACGCTCTGTTCATGTATTGATAAAGTTATGTAACTGATAAAGACGGTGTTAACGCTGATCAGTGACCACCTGTCGAGTCCTCCTGTAAGCCGACGTCGAAGGCCAGCTTATCGGTGAGGGAGCGCGAGGTGGTCAGGCAGCTCAGATACTGAAAGAGAGAGGACATCACACACTGGATCAGTGCGCTGGGGAGAGATATCAGAGTGTGTGTGTGTGTGTGTGTGTGTGTGTGTGTGTGTGTGTGTGTGTGTGTGTGTGTTCATATAGGAGGGTTCTGACTCACCATGCTCGAGTGTGTGTGTCGGAGCAGGATGGCGTGTCCGTATAGCAGAGTCCGATGGCCTCCACCTTGTGACGACTGGAAATAATCAAGAACAGTATCAGCGTGTGTGTGTGTGTGTGTGTGTGTGTGTGTGTGTAGGTGCAGGGAGGCTGAATGTGAGAAGAGGAAATTACATAGCAGGTCAACCTTACAGCACAGACACTAAACCACACACACACACACACTTACCCACTTATCCAAATCCACCGCCTGATCCAGATTGGAATGAGGGAGAGATCAGAAACAAAATCAGATACAACCAATCATCTCACAGAGATCAGATTTACCTGTCTACACTCCACCTGTAACACCACCTTGCACAAGATAGGTGTTTCTAATAAAGTGGCCAGTGAGAAAACTGTGTCCACTCACTGTCCACTCTATTAGACACTCCTACCGAGTGTCTCCACCTTGTAGATGTAAAGTCAGAGACAGAAGCTCATCTGTTTCTGCACAGTTTGTGTTGGTCGTCCTCTAGTCCTTCATCAGTGCTCACAGGACGCTGTCGGCTGGACGTTTCTGGTTGGTGGACTGTTCTCGGTCCAGCAGTGACACTGAGGGGTTTAAACACTCCAGCAGCACTGCTGTGTCTGATCCACTCGTACCAGCAACACACACTAACACACCACCACCATGTCAGTGTGACTGCAGTGCTGAGAATGACACGCTGAAGTGTGTTCTGGCTGATTAAGTGGACACAGACATGGCTGATTCAAATGGGAATAAAATAAGAGGAGTGCCGGTTCTGCTGTAGTGTGTGTGTATAAAACGTACCCCCAGCAGCAGCGGTGTGGAGAAGTATTTACACTCGGTCTCCTCTGATCTGACAAACGCACACTCCACTACACCCTCCTTTCCGTTCATGGCATCGAGAAGAGAGAAGGTGAACCTGGCACCGGCGTACGCCATTGACAGGGTGGCAGAACCTGCAGTATTTATTAGTCAGTATTTACTGGCGAATCACGGGCTCCATTACTCTGCGGCAGTAAGACGCCGCCGTTACGGCTGCGTTGTTAACGAACCCACCTGCTCCTGCCTTGGCCTTCACCACCTCAGTCCCAGCGTCCTGAATCCTGACCGTCAGAGCAGAGAGCTGGTCTGCTGGAAACTCCACTTTAGGAGTGCACTTCAGAGTGAGAGAGTGAGAGGGTGAACTTCAGTGAGGCAAAATCTACTGCACCAAATTCCTGACCACTGAACACAGAGACTTTATGACCGTACCTGTGAAATCAGAGGGATGATTGTCTTTCCAGCGTGACCTCCTACAACCGGAACATTAACCCGAGCAGGGTCGAGACCCTGAACGAACCAGAACACTGTCATTAACAGCTTTCAAACCTTTAAAACTGGAGACCAGTTCAGTGAGATGTTTCTACAGAACATTAGAGAACTATTTACAGGAGACGGTGACGCATACCAGATATCATCATCATCATCATCATCATGAGGAGATCTTACACCAACGTCCTCATTTCAGACGTAAATATGAACAGAACTTAAATATTTGTAATTGGATCATTATTTACAGTCGCGCGAGAGCAGGCTTCCTTTCTGAGAGAGCAGAGACCAACACTCACTTTCAGCTCAGCGACGAATGCGTTTGCTCTGACGATGTCCAGGGTTGTAACTCCGAACACTCTGTTGGGGTTGTAGACGCCATGCTTCTTCATCATCTCCGAGGTGATTGGGACGGTGGAGTTCACCTGTACACACACACACACACACACACACACACACACACACACACACACACACACACACACACACACACACACACACACACACACACCTTTATGTTCTGTAAAACGGTCACAGCAGGTCTGGGTGTTTAATTTAACTTTATGTATTTATTATATTTTTAATTTTATTGATGACCCCCCGCTGAGCTGGAGGAGAAACCTCGAGAGGAACCGGGATCACGAGGGGGGACTCCTCCTCTGCTCAATCTACTCCTACATTAATGATAAGGGGACACTGGACCCCGTCTGCTGTAGTGTTCAGGTGGACTGGAGTAATGTTAGTCTGATGGTCATTTCAGTAACAGTCAGTGATGGCAGGAGAGGAGCCAGAAGGAAGGCACACCAGACTCAACATGCCAAAGTCTTTACAGTGACCAAAATAAAATGGACAGTGGACGGAGAACATGGTCATAATGTTATCAGCTCCTCTGATCACACAGGAGCCCTTTGTATTTCATCTGTTTCTCTGCAGACTTTTCTCCTCCTTCACCCTGACCTTCAGCTCCTGTGTGGTAAGAGGAGCTGACAGGATTGAGAGTCAACACAGTTGGTCATAATGTTATGGCCGAGTGGTGTATCTTGGTGGATACACACGTACCCACATGTGTGATTGAACTCCGTAACAGAGCGTACGTTAAGCTGGGTTACAGGTACAGCGCGAGGGTCAGAGCACGTGCTCAGTATCACTGTATTATGAAGGGCTAAAACGGGGTTGGTAAGGAATCACTGTTACAGGCTCTTACAGGGTTGGCGATGATGCAGACCATGGCTTCGGGACAGGCTTGGGCGCAGGCGTCAGACAGAGTGGCCACGATGGTGGCATTGGTGTTAAACAAGTCATCGCGGGTCATCCCTGAGAACGAACAAACATCTGATTATACACACAGTCCGAGCTGGAGTCCGATCTGCTCTCAGGGTTCAGATCATGAATCAGAACGGTGATCCTGATCACGAGAGACTGACGGTGTAGATCTCCCTCCGTTACCGTTACAGAATCAACAGCTCTGATCACGTGAGCAGCAGAAACGAGGGGCGGTTACGCCAAACACTGAAACCCACCAGGTTTTCTTGGGACACCAGCAGGAATGACCACCACGTCACAGCCCTTCAGCGCCGCCTGCAGCTGGTCCTGGCCAATGTAACCTGAAGACACAGAGGGAATGTGTGATTATAGGAGGACAGGTCCAGGTCCATTATGACCAACCACAGCAGCACCCACCCGGGGACACCAACCAAAATAGCAACAGCATATGAGCAGACTGGTTGTGCTGGGGTCCCATTTCCTCTCACTTTCCTAAATCTCCTGAAATGACTGGTCACAGGTATGCTTTGATACCGTTATGAAGAGTGTGTGTGTGTGTGTGTGTGTGTGTGTGTGTGTGTGTGTGTGTGTGTGTGTGTGTGTGTGTGTGTGTGTGCGCGCGTGCGTGTGTACCTGTGACCTTGGCTCTGGTCTCGATGTGACTGAGGTCGGCAGCGACGCCAGGTGTGTGAGCGATATCGTACAGAGAGAGTTCGCTGACCAGTGGGCTGTTCTTTAGCAGGAGGGAGAGCGGCTGACCGATCCCACCGGACGCACCCAACACTGCCACCTTCGCATTGTTCTATAGACAGACAGACGGAGACAGACAGGATTATTTAATGGAAACGAAAAACCCAGAAGACAGACCGCTCGCAGCCGGGAGACAGACCGCTCGCAGCCGGGAGACAGACCGCTCGCAGCCGGGAGACAGACAGGGAGCGCCAGAAGCAGCACCGGGAGGCCAGAGAGGAGCGAGTGGGTCATCGCTTAAACATCAGCACCCACAGATCAGCAGCAGCAGCAGCAGCAGCGAGTTACTGAAGCAGGAGATTGAGTTTCACAATGGAGACCGTATACAAAGACTGACAGCTGAACTATGACCCCAGTGTGATTCTGCAGGCTGACCACACCCTTCATTTAGGAGATAAGGACTCAACGTCCAGCCCTCACTGAGCTTCAAAGCTCTGACCTCGTAATGATTCAGTCCGATTACGACTCCTTTACGAACAGTTCACTTCATTCACTACAAACACGACTCCTGAATCCTGTTCAACGATTCATCTGGATTTGACTCATATGATTCTTTAGAAGATGATTCAGTAAAGCTTTATGATCTGAGTTGATTCTTAAAAAACTCAGTGAATCACTGAAGTAACAACGGCTCAGAAAACAGTCTGACGCTGTAATTTCACCCGAACGCAGTATGACTGGACAGGACCGTGTGATTAAACAGTCCGACTGAATGATTCGTGTACAGAACCTAAATGATGACTCTGAATCCGGATTTGATTCCAGTGCAGATGTTGAGCAGCTGGTTGATTCAGAGACTGAAGAGTCTGATGTAAACGTTCCTCCGACCTGTGACTTTACTCTCGCCGGGAATCGGAAGCTGTTCAGACTAACTCACCAGGACAGAAGGTCAGAACGTATTTTTGGATGTGACCTTTAGACCTTTAGAGAGCAGCTCCGGTGTGGATCTAGCTGATCTGAGATCACACTGAGGAGCACGAGGAGGTGCTGAAGGCAGGTCTGTTCAGGACAGACAACCTGCAGTGACCTGTATTAAACCCATTCATTCAGAGCCTAAACCGCTACAGGCTGGAGAGGGCGGGGCCTAAACCGCTACAGGCTGGAGAGGGCGGGGCCTAAACTGCCTGGATAATGACATGTTCATACTATACTCATGAAGGAGGTTCTTTAAGAGTTCTTGAGCAGAGACACTGCATGGAACTGCCAACATCTGAACACTTCTTATACTACAAGATTTTTAAAAGGGGTTCTAAAAAGGTTCCACACCTGAAACAAACCAAAGAACCCAATCATCAGTCTTCGGTCTTATAATGGTTCTAGACTGAAGACAACTCAAACCCTTTGGAACACAAACGCTTTCCTAAACAAGCTCGTTCCACTAGGTCTTCTAGGTAAAAGGGTTCTATAATGACTCACTGGAAGTGTTGGAGAACCTTTAATGCTTAGAGTAAAGGAGGTGTTTAGTTTAGGTAATCATGCAGGTAAAGAGCACCCAGAGGAAAAGGTTCCCCATTGGATTACAGCTGGAGCTTCGTCCAGTACCGTTGGGATGATCTGATCTATCGTCAGTATCTGTCCTCAGTGATGTTCTTGTGTGAATGTATGCAATCAAATCCTGCTCAGAGCAATGTTTCTGCGTGAAGAGGCCGTTACTACAGTTAAGGGGGTCCGTTCACAGTCATGACCTTTCATTTCAAAATAGGAGAACTTCTGAACAGACTAAGACGGGCGTACTATCAGAACTCTGCGTTCCACCTTAAAAGAGACCATAAAAGACAGACACAGACAGACAGAGAGAGAGAGACAGACACAGACAGAAAGAGAGAGACAGAGAGAGACAGACACAGACAGAAAGAGAGACAGAGACAGACACAGAGAGACAGACAGAGACAGACACAGAGAGACAGACACAGAGAGACAGACACAGAGAGACAGACACAGACACAGAGAGACAGACACAGACACAGAGAGACAGACACAGACACAGAGAGACAGACACAGACACACACACACAAATAGAGAGACAGAGAAGTATATGTATTGAATATTGATCACATTAATGAAATCCATTACACACTTAGCTTTAGCCGGTTAGCTTCCTCGGGAGGCGTGGCCTGCTGAGTGGAACTCACCTGAGAGCAGGTGGACAGACACCTGAGCAGTCCGGCCGCAGGGGAGGCGATTCTGGAGAACATGCTGGACTGGATTCGGATCTGAACTGGTGCAGACGGACCGAGTGCGCGGTCTGTGACTCCAACGTCCTCTAACGGCGGCGCCACACACAACCTTATTAGCGCCACGCGCGCCGCCCATTGGTGGAGAGGCGGCGGAGCCGGATTCTGATTGGTCAGTGCAGCAGTTCGTCAGCATTCTTCCCGCGCTTTGGCCCGCCTTTATGAGCGCGCTATGTGATTGGCTGGCTGTGGAAACGTCACCTGAACAGGAAGTGCAGCGAGGCACTAGTGCACTAGGGAGCTAGGGCACTTTAATGAGGGCTGCGCTCCAATAAGCGCACTACCCCTCGCTACTAACACACTATCGCAGGAGTTCTCAGCCTTTTAGGTTCTGTGTAGGGTTTATGATCTAGAACATTATTGATAATCGATCAGTAAATAATGGTAATTGATTAAAACATTAATGTTGATAAATAAACAATTATAATCGATTAGGAATCGTTGGTAATTGATACTCGATAAATAAACATTGATAATCGATTAATAAACATTGATAATCGATTTCCACTTCGCCATTTTGTGAACACCCCGTTTTCTCCCTTAATCTGCATTGACCAATCGGGCTACAGCAGTTCTCCGGCCGGCCAACGGGAGGCGCGTGTTCGTGCCGCGCTGTCTCCGGATTGGCTGTCCGCTGCAGGAATGTGAGGTATTCGACATGGAGACGGCAGTGGATAAACTGGAGGCTTTGGTGAGCAGAGCTTTAATCTCCGCTTTCTGCCCTCACACCCTCACACCCGCGGCCCGAGCACCGACCGAGCACCGACCGAGCACCGGCCGAGCACCGGCGGCCTGACCGCGGCCTTACAGCGGCCTCACAGCGGCCTTCAGACCCAGAGCCGAGCCGAGCCGAGCACTGCTGAGGCCCCGTTAGCTTAGCATAGTCTTCTGAGGAGAGAAGCGCGCGCAGCCCGCCTTTACTCTCTCGCTCTCTTTCCCTCAGTCTCTCTCACACACACTCATTCTCTCTCTCTCTCACACACATACACACACACTCATTCTCTCTCAATCTCTCTCTCTCTCTCTCACATACACGCACACTCTTTCTCTCACACACACACACACACACACTCTCTCACACACTCTTTCACTCACACACTCATTCTCTCTTACACTCACACACTCATTCTCTCTCACACACACACTCATTCTGTCTCACACACATTCTCACAGTGAAGAGAACAGCACATTGAGGCTGAAGTTACTCGTGTTCCATCTTAAATGCAGTGATGAGGAGCCACAGGCGCTGGTGCAGGTGTGTGTGTGTTAGTGCAGCAGGTTTTAAGGTGGACTGGAGGAAATGAGAGACAAACAGAAGGCGAAGGAAAGGTGAGAAATGAAATCCCCACATTTAACCCGGGATACCTTTAAAGAACGGCTCGAGCTGTGAGATCAGTCAGCATTTAGCTCCAGATGATCATCTGCTCTGATACACTCCACCTTCTGCCCAGAACCTAGTTCAGAGCTGCTTTATACGGTTCCTCAGCCGTGGCCCTGGAGAACCCTGTCCCGCAGCCTGTACTGGACAGTGTTTACACGCATGGTTTTGGTGGCAGCTGCAATGCTGTCAAAGCACTGGAACCAAATGTTTTTATGTTCCACTGTAAAATCGTCCCACGGTGCAGTCCTAACGGAGTTTCCCCATAACGATGAATCTCAGCGGTTACGAACAACTTTAATGACAGTGTAAGTTTAAGAAGCTTTCGTTGGCCATGTTCACACAGTGGTCCGAAATGACCCACCTGCACCAAAGCAGTCTTATATTGTACCAGTGTCTGACAGCTGGAGGTATGTTGAAATCCGTGTGCGCTCGCTGTATAAAGGAAACATTGGCCACGCCCACTCATTTCTGCACTCAATACAGTGGTATGTGCCACTGAATTTTGTTTGTTTGAGATGTTGCGTCTTTCTCCAATATGTATCTGATTTCAATACCACGTATGAAAGTGACCGAAATCGAAACTGTAAAACGTAGTTTATGCTTTCATACTGCTTGTCGGTATGAAGGGTGTCGGTAAACGTGAGACGTTACAAACGTATGTAAAACCCAACGCTGTTCTGCGCAGGCTGGAATAATACCTCTTCTAGAACACAGCGGTAAAAACTAAGGATCAGGACTAGATTTTCATTTAACTGATCTTTGCATTTGACTGTTATTGGACGTTTGTGACTTTTCAGTTCTGTTTCTAATCCGTTAAACACTGTTCGTAACTTTGCACTTGTTTTTCTTACAGGTTTTTGTTTTAAACTGCGTCTGATTAGGTTTGCGTTCCCTCGGGAGCGGCCGAGCGGAGTAACCGGACTCTGTTCTGTCTGTCCAGTGCCCCTTTTATGTTGTGCTACTGGTAACCTTGTTATGAAAGCAGTGCAATGTTAAAAGGGCATTGGCCAGGTATTTTTCTCAAAGGTAGGGTCAGCGGTCAGACGAGCCGGTCAGCGGATGCTGCTAACAGGCGCTCTGACTTTATTGCACTACTGTATTGGACAGCTAGCAGTGCAATAGTATTGTCAAAGCGTCTGAAAGCTGCGGAGCTCGAAGGTTTGAGACGTCCGAGGTGCTCAGGTCTGTGCTCTTCACTGAACGTGAGCTCTGTTTTCTGTTTAAGGGTGTAACGATTTCCGTACTGCATCATCGAATCGAAAAACAGGAAAAGGGATGTTCGCTGGCCCGGCGATGCTCCATCACTTCCTGTTATCTCAAAACATCAGAGTTATGTTAGTATGTTAACTTTTAGTGCACTTGATTAGTGTGTAGTGTGCAACTGGGACACAGCCTCGGTTCTTCATTGCTTGGGCGGCTCATCAGTCAGAATGCAGGCGGAGGGCAGAGCCTCTAAGGCTTCGGCTGTGTCCCAAACTGCTCAGTACCATCTGAAATAGTGCGTGTTTAGACCTTTACTGGTTATACAGGTGCATTCTGGGAAGCAGTGATCTGACCCAGTGCTGCGAGGATGGGCATAATTTAAGTGAATTTACAAGGATGTGCTAAAGTCTACAGTGACCTAGAACCTGAAAGTCTGTGGTATGAGTTTCGGAGAGCTGTCTGATCCTGATTCCTGGGACCCTATCAGTATTGTCTCTGCTGTCCACTGTGTTCGGAGTAGTGCAATATTGCTTATAGGGTTTCGGGCTTTAGGTTTCGCCTTCAGCTCTTCTGATCGACGCGGCGCATCCGTGTCTTTTCAAAGCCAACATCCTCACTTTTATAATTCCGCACCTTTTTTCTGGGCCTGTCACAATGATTTATTTTTGGACTGAATGTTGTGAGAAATAACTCTGTCATGGATAATTATGTCAGAACTAAATCCTGCAGCAGATTTTGACCTGCTGGACCTGAAACCAGCGTAATGTTGCAGCCATAATTGCATCATAAAGCAACTGCACCATTTTACAGAGCAGCAAATACTTATGATTAATCATTTTAGTACGATATAGTGTCTGATTCCCATTAAAGAGGTCTCCTCACTAAGAAAACGGGAATATCGGGGTCAGCAGAAACGGTCGAGGTCACGTACGTTAAGTGTAATTATTGTGACGGGCCCCTAATGTTCTCATCTCTGTATCTGTTACTGTGCCTTTAAGACTAAGATATGCAAATGTGAAAGCAGTCCAGGCTGAAGCACACCTTAAATGGGAGTGGGCGGGGCTCTAGCTTACTGATGCCGTTTACACAGTTTCAGTAGCACATGTATCGGTTGACAGTCTGTATTGAGTATCGGTTGACAGTCTGTATTGAGTATCGGTTGTCTGTGTAGTTCCAGAAAGCGGAGGCCGATATCGAATATGTGGAAAAGCGGCTGAAATTTGACTTCATGACCAGCGCGCGAGAAAATGGAGCGGGGGAGGTGAGTTGTGCTGAAGTGTCTGAAGGCGTGTCCACGACTGGTCTCTTGATGATGATGATGGTCTCTGATCACAAAGTCTAATGTGAAAAGCTCTGACTGGCTCCGTGTGTAATTGAAGGTCTGTATTGGCTGACGGTCCTGCCTGTTTTCCAGGGAAACCCGGTTCAGCTCCTGGAGAACCTGGCTGCGATTAAGGCCCGTCACGCAGCTCTGTGCTCTCAGGTGGAGGAGATCGCAGCTGAACAGAAACGCTCCATGGATTCGATCAGAGCTCATCTGGATTCCACAGTGAAGCTGGTGGAGGATCTGCAGAACACGGCTGATATCCAGGTGTGTTCAGCTGCTTCTGGATTTACAGTAGAACCAGCATCAGAGATGGTCCTGATCCATTCCCAGGGAAATGATCATCAAAAATAAGCCTCTACCAACTTATAAACAAATCTAATAACGGTGATAACTACTCTTTAATAAAGTATTATTATTATTATTATTATTATTATTATTATTATTATTATTATTATTCGCTTTAGGAAACACCTTTTACTCACCTGTAAAAGGTACATTACACCATCACACACAGCTCCAGATCACCGTAGAGACGGTGGATCAGGAATCCGGATCAGGACGTCCCTATCGAGGTTGAGTGTGAACGCCTGTCGTATGACCGTATGTCTCTGCTGTTTCAGGTCCCTCCCCTCAGCGGAGCAGAACAGGAGGCGAGGGACGCTCTCTGCTCGTCAGTGGACGCCCTGTCTGTACAGGTATGACGCAGCACTGTTCACACTGAATTCGGTTTCAGATGGTGTCTCTGTAGATTGAGTGACGATCACTCGAGACGTTTCTGCTTTACACACTAGTTTGACACACAGACAGTTTTGAGCAAATTCCATCAAAGTGTAAGATCAGCTCTTTCGTATTATGCCAACCAACACCGTACAGACCAAACCAAGGTGTGTACCACCCCCTTAGTGACATCATCAACAGCTTACAGGTATATACGAGAAATTCACTTTTCTATGTTCACTTTACGCAGCTTTCACACCGTCTCTGTTGAAATGTTGTTTTATCATCAAGCGCTGCAGAAACTACATTGTAGAAACGTAACGGGTTTGTTTCTGCAGGTCCCGGCTGAACCTGCGGGTCCGGATGAGTCCAGCTGTAAGTGTGAGGGAGCTTTTTGTGACGTTCTTTACAGAAATAAAGTTTTCTTTTACTTAGACGAGGAAAGATCGTACAGGCACGAATGATGTTGCCCAAGCTGCACTAGCCTGGCCTGTACAGTACGTTACTTTGTCACCGTTATTTATTGTCGTAATGGTGTAGATGTGCAGCTGTTTTGTGTCCACCAGCACACAGACGCAGTGAGGAAGTGACTGAGGCGGAGTTTGAAGCTGTTCCACGAAGCATCCGTGGAAACCTCAAGCTGAGTGACCTGAACATGTTCTACAGGCAGTTGTTGGAGCACTCCTCCTCAGAGAACCAGCGGTGGGTATTCAGACTACCAGCTAACAGTCGTTTTATTTTGGTTGTATCCAGTGTGAGGTGGTGTGAAACGCATACAGTCCGGACGCTGAAATCGGATTTCAGAGTGACAATGATCAGCTGCAGGGTATCTTCACCACAGACCTGATGATGTTTTGTCTCTGTGTTCCAGAGCGTCGCTTAGTTTACAGACGATGAAGAAACTGAACATGAAGGTCAGCGACGCCGCGATTAAAACACTACAGCGTCTCTCGCTCATCGAGACGGATAAGAAGGGCTGCGTTTCTCTGAGACCCTAAAGACACTCTGCTGCTTCCCGACTTCCACAGCTCTCTCAGTCCAACCACGTTCCCCTTCCTTAACAGAGGAGCTCCGTCATATAGTGCTGACCGCTCTGCCGGTGAAGGAAGGTCAGCAGTTTGAAGAGTTTGGGTGAAGCTTTAATAGCTGGAAAGCGATTCAGGTGTCCTGGATCAGGTTGAATCGACTGTAACGAGAGAAAGGCGAGCTCCAGACGGAGCCTCGCCGCTGTTTAACCCCATGTCCATTTTTACAGACTGATTATTTCGTGGTGCAGCGTCCTCGTCAGTACACAGAGGGGAATTGGTGGACAGTGGTGTGGCTTTCAGGTCCAGTGTGTGAAAATCCAGCCCAGGACTTTGTTCTGACTGGGCGGCTGCGTGTGCAGCAGTTGGAACAAAATCCTGGGGTGGACTTTGGCCCACCTACGCTTGGACAGTGAGCACCTTTTGAAATCTTCTTTTATTTATTTCATTTTTTCCAAATAAATGTTTTCCTCGTTTTTCCTCACTCTCTCTTTTTCTTTTAGAAGTTGTGGGAAGTGTTCTGCATTCCAAATAATCCCAAAAATAAATAACAGGACCCTGTATGACCTCACCCAGACCTCCTGAACCCCGACCAGCTCTATGCGGATCTGAAAAGCTGTTTTTATTCAGGTTCAGATTCGTAATGAGATGTTTCTCCTAGTGGAATAAATCCCGAACTGACTGACTGTAATAATCCTGTTCCGGTTTGACGCCGCCGTGCTTGAAATGAATAGTAGCAATAACACAGCTGTAAGGACGAGGGGAGCGGAGACACTGGAGACGTCATTACCCACCTTAATCGGCACCTGTTGAGCAGTTACGCAGGTGTGTGCTGTGGCCGGATTACTGTAGGAGTACAGTGTATTTACGGTGTATCAGATCATGTTCAGTTTATGTACTGAAATGTTTATTCTGATGGCAGATAAATTAGTTTGGGTCAGAAATCCGAAGATTTAACCAGTTAATCGATTTTCCAAAAGAACAAAACCAAAATGATCTGCTTGAAAATGTGTATAAATAAATGAGAAATGTTGATTTCCGGTGACGGGACGATTTCATTTCGGGTGTTTGGGGGTCAGATTTGAGTCCCCCGGTCTCAGAACGAAGGGAAAGGTTTACATTTTTAAATAAAGCACTGAATCAGTCGCTCGTCTGTTGTGTTTGTTTAACGAAAGCATCATCACACAGAAGCGACTGCACCTCCTACCCTGACAAACAGAATTACAACCAGATCAAACAGCCATGTGGTCTCAACACCCCCGTCTTCATTACACAACTTCCTGTTGGTCTGAAACAGAACCGTCCAGAAAAGTGGCTTCAGACTGCAAACAAACTGGACCAGGCTTGGACCAAATTTCGGTCCCTGGTCTGGACTGTGGTCAACAGAAATCGAGTGCGTCAGTGTGATGATCCGATGATGATAAATGAGTCATGCTCTCTCTGGGTGGGTAGGTGGCGCTCTCTCCACATCACACCCAGTGCAATGCTGGTCAGCACAGGCATCTGTTAGAAGTTGCATCGGAGCTGGCGATCCGGTGCTTCCCTCCGACCGCATTGGCTGCCCAGCAATAACGGCAGTGTGAAAAGAGGCGGAGTCTGGCTTCACATGGAGGAGGCATGTGATTGTCTTCACCCTCACCTGTCGGGATCCTAACAGGATGCATCAGCGTGATCCTGGAGCTGCTGGTTTACGGTGAAGTAAACTTTAATCCCGCAGGAACGTAATCCAACAGAGACAGCCAAAATTTTACACCCAACAACATAATACACCCTGTGCTGTGTGTACTGAATATGTGCACACCGCGATTACACACCGTAGATTGTGCAGCCGTACTACTAATCATTATCATTCACAAAAGCACGTATTATTAAAGTCCAATTAATGTTGTGACACGTCCATGAAAGTACACTGAAATATGATGATGATGATGATTATTATGATTATGATGATGATGAATATGATTATTATGATTATGATGATGATGATGAATATGGGTTTGGCCCCTAAAGCTCTTAAATGGCTGTGTGTCTGTCAGGATTCTGGTTGTCCACCAGTGGGGGCTGCTGCTCCTTTACACTGTCACTGGTGCCTAATGGCCCTGCTAGAGGACTCTGCCTGAGTGTGTGTGTGTGTGTGTGTGTGTGTGTGTGTGTGTGAGAGAGAGAGAGTGTGTGTGTGTGTGAGAGAGAAAGAGGAGTGCGTGTGTGTGTGTGTGTGCTGGACTGGGAGCAGCAGAGCAGGCCCGGTCTGAGCCGGTGCGGGGTTCCGACAGTGTCAGCGCGGTTCTGCTGAAGGGATTCGGCTCTGCTCGGCTCTTGCTCGGTCCGGTCCGGCTGGGTGAGGATGAGCGGGGAGGGCTGGCTGGCTGTGGTCAGCCTGTTCGTGGCCTCGGTGCTGACCGTCGTGCTGTACTTGGTGCAGTACTTCTCGCTCGGCTCTCCCTCCCCGGCTGCAGGGCGGAGCGGGCCGGACCGAGCCGAGGCCCGGGCTCTGCTCAGCTGGACTTTAGCTCTGAGAAGCTGGAGAACCGAGTGGACCAGAGCCTGGATCTCCGCGCTCAACCGGGAGGCTCGGGCAGCGGCGGTGAGGGACTTTTATTTTGAATTGGGGATCCGTTCCTCTGCTGCACTCAGCTGCTCCATAACACTTCTACTGAACATTGAAGAGAAACAGCTCAGACATCTCCACACACTGAATATTAAAGCTGTGATCCCATTCTTCCTCTATCTCTCTGTATATAATTATACATATACATACATTAATCATCACATTCACTCAGACTCCTCTCAAACAGACTGTCTGACCCTCATTTCTGCTCCCAGATCATCTTCAGACCTGTTCAGATCGACCACAGCGTGCAGGACAGGGGCTTTAACACACCCTGCTGTGTGTCCACTCAGATATGACTGTTTCTTGTGGTGTTGTTGTGTCTGCACTTCATAAAGAAATGGTTGGACGAGTGTTGATCAGACAGCAGGTCACTCTTAGAAGTACGAGAACGTCTCGAAAACGAAGCCTCTCCAACTGTTAAACGTGGGGGCGGGTGGATCCTGGATCCTGTTTTGCAGCCTGTGGCTTCTTTGCAAATAAGAAATGGTTTCTCCACACAAGCAGCACGAACAGGCTCCCGCTGCTCGCTTGGTTCTATCGTGGTGAGGACAGAAAAAGCCAGGAATGTGTTATTCAGTCTTAATAATATGCTTTATTACAGCCTGTTATTAAACTCTTCATAAGCCAGCAGCGCAGATCAGCTGTAACGTAGTTTTACAGGGATTTCAGCTGTTAGATGTTGGTCAAGCTCCAGTTTGGTTCAGAGGATACTGGTCAGACTGGGAACACCAATGTGTGGATTGATTTGCCGAGTCTTCCTTGTCAGGAGCAGATTCAGCTGACCTTCGAAGAAGATGACGTGCAGACATCCGAGCTTACTTTGGGCCACATTTCCAGCTTTACCAAATCAGCCGGACAGAAGGTGAGGAACGAGTCACTGAACTCCAGTAATTAACACCGCAGCACAGGTATGACCGTACAACGGTCCAGGGTTTACATCCTGGATTTCTGTGGATTCTATATTTGTCCACAAATAACCGTGAAGACGAGTGTAGAACAATAACACAGTTACACCATTTTAACGTGAACTTTTACTGAGTAACATTATTCAGAATCAGAACTACAATATAAAACTTTAAACTATCCTAAACCAGTGAACTTTACGGTGTGTGTTGCTCTGGTTCTAGTGGATCAGACACAGCAGTGTTGCTGGAGTGTTTAAACACTGTGTCCACTCACTGTCCACTCTATTAGACACTCCTACTGAGTGTCTCCACCTTGTAGATGTAAAGTCAGAGACAGAAGCTCATCTGTTTCTGCACAGTTTGTGTTGGTCGTCCTCTAGTCCTTCATCAGTGCTCACAGGACGCTGCTCACAGGACGCTGTCGGCTGGACATTTCTGGTCGGTGGACTGTTCTCGGTCCAGCAGTGACACTGAGGGGTTTAAACACTCCAGCAGCACTGCTGCGTCTGATCCACTCGTACCAGCAACACACACTAACACACCACCACCATGTCAGTGTGACTGCAGTGCTGAGAATGACCCACCACCCACATCATAGCTGCTCTGTGGTGGTCCTGTGGGGTCCTGATCATTGAAGATCAGGGTGAAAGGAGGAGAATAAAGTCTGCAGAGAAACAGATGAACTACAGTCTGAATTATAGAACTACAACGTGTTCTGTTATGATGTTATGGATGGTGGGTTAGATGATATTGTAATGTCAGCGGTCTCGTACAGCCGTGTTCAGATCAGGATGCTGAAATATCCCTTTAAACACTGTAATAGTAATTGTGTTTGGGTTCATTTCCTCCACTCTGTAAAACGCGGTCCTGCATATTTCAGATAATTCACACTTTAACTTCATTTAGATCTGTCCCGGAAACTCCACACACACACACACACGCGCACACACACACACACACACACACACACACACACACACACACACACACACACACAGCAGTGAATTTACACTCGTTAGGAAGCGAGAGCTCCTTTCGCTGAATGATAATGCAGTGCCGTCTTAACTGTGAGATAGTGCGCTCTGGTGTTCTTCACCCTGTGACTGTGATAACCAGCACTGCCAGTTTTCTCTCCGCCCAGGAAACGGTGTTCAAGGAGCTGTGAAATGGTGCACTTCCCTCCGTTTGATGGCCCACATTTAGCTGTGGAGAGAATCGTCCGTCATTCTGATCACAAGCGCAGAAATATAACGGTCAGCTCAGCTTAACATCAGGACCCCGAGAGTGCTGTTCAGGGGACGTGTCTGGTGTCCCTGTCAGCGTCATTATTACTTTGATTTGTGAGTGACCTGCTACAGTGCCGTGAAAAAGTTTGGGCACCCTGGTCAAAACGGATGTTAAAGATGAAATGATCGCAAACAGCAGGGTGTTATTTTGGTTTTGTTCAATTTTATCAGGATAAAGGAAAGATTTGGGAACCCTAGCAGATCTCAGATAACCTTGACCGAGGTCTCAGACCTTCTTACTCTGTTAGGGTTATAGTTTGTCCATGATTAGGTTAGGAAAGGCCAGGAGATGCACATTTCAAAGCTTTATCAAATCCCTGACTCGGCCCAAATACAGCAGCCATGGGTTCTTCTAAGCAGCTGCCTAGAACTCTGACAATGAACAGGAGGCAACTGAACAGGTTGTGTTGCAGCCAGTGGCACAGGGAACATGTCATGGTTAGAGAACGGATTCAATGAAATTCCAGCAAATTCTGGAAGCAAACAGAAGAGCACCTGTAAAATGGCGAGGTTCTACAAGTGGATAATGGTCCTAAACACACCTCAGAATCCACAATAGCTGAAGGTTTGACCGTGGTCCTCACTGTCCCCTGACCAGTAAATCAAATTTAGATGCTTCAGGTTTAATCTGGAGTGACGGGGCTTCTGTACGTGGTTCATCAGGTACTAACTGTACGCCTGATTCATCACACCGTGTGGAGGTGCTCAGCGCTCTCTAACAGATACTCTGACTGTTTGAGTCAGGTTTATCTAGAACGGGGTCAGTTTGACTTTTGGATCAGTACCCGGTGTTACGGTGTCTTTATTAAAGCTGGTTCTGGAACGCCGTGACTCTCAGTGTGTCTGTGTTTTAATGTTTTGGCAGAACGTGCAGTGTGAGGTGTTTGGAGAAAAGCTGCAGTTTTCTCTCCGCGCTTTACCGAACTCGTCCTCCACAGAAGCTCCACAGACATACACCGTCATAATATCCCAGCTACACCTGCAGGTAAACAACCCACTCCACCCTCTCATACACCCCGTTACCATCACCAACACCGCAGCCTGCCCAGACAGACACTTACTGCGGGTGGGCGGGGACGGATACCCATAGTTCATAATGGATACAGAATGAGAGTAGATACTGAAAAATTCATCATGGACTATGAATTGTTGGCTAGGACATGGATGGAGGCTGTAAATGCTTGGACACGGGTGGAGGACATGGGTGGAGGCTGTAAATGCTAGGACATTGGTGGAGGCTATAAATGCTAGGACATGGGTGGAGGCTGTAAATGCTAGGACATGGGTGGAGGCTGTAAATGAAGAATAATATGTGAGTGTAAAGTCAGGCCCAGCTGATCTGTGCTTTACGTTGCTCTGATGTTTGGGTTTCGTTTCCCGTCAGTGTGTTTGAAGAGCTCGAGGGGTGAGTCTGGACAGGTAGTGGTGTGTGTGTGTAAACATGGTCCTGTCTGATCCTGCTGAACGTGGTGAGTTCACTCTCACGTCCCCAGGTTTCAGCACAGAGGACATCGTTCACATTAAGCTATGTTCATATGGAGCTGGTGGAGATCGGCCTGCTCAGGGGTGTGAGGAGACGCTGCTGAACGTCGGGGTGAACTGTCTGTGAGAAACATGTTGTTTGGACGTTTCTGACGTTCGTGACGGTGACGCAGATCCTGCAGCATCCTGAGGGCAGCGGGATAAAAGTGCCTTTGTGTGAAAGAATCTGTCCCGAATCTCCGTCATCAAACATTTATCTGACCTGGAGCAAACAGCTGCTGCAGAGAACAGGACTATAATTCAGAGACCACCACTGCAGACAGACAGACAGACAGAGAGACAGACAGAGAGAGAGAGAGAGAGACAGACAGACAGGCAGGTATGTAGGGAGACAGACAGAGGAATAAGTATATGTACAGTATGTATTTATTACATATATTATAGTGTGAGAAGTGTGAGGGAGTGCTGTGGTGTGTGCAGGTGTGAGGAGTGTGAGGGAGTGCTGTGGTGTGAGGAGTGTGAGGGAGTGCTGTGGTGTGTGCAGGTATGAGGAGTGTGAGGGAGTGCTGTGGTGTGTGCAGGTATGAGGAGTGTGAGGGAGTGCTGTGGTGTGTGCAGGTGTGAGGAGTGTGAGGGAGTGCTGTGGTGTGAGGAGTGTGAGGGAGTGCTGTGGTGTGTGAGGAGTGTGAGGGAGTGCTGTGGTGTGTGCAGGTGTGAGGTCCTCCTGCAGGATTAGTGTGAGAGCTGCAGATGATCCTCAGAGCTGGGCGGAGCTCAGCTTTACCCAATTAAAGCACAGCTATTTTTAAACCAGTAAGTTGCTGGACTCCTGCGTGTCCAGCTGGTCTGAGTCCAGCAGGACGTTCTGCAGCTGATCAGAACCAAAATGTTGTGATGTCTTTCTCCCCCACAGAGATGGATGTGTGTTACTGGGAGCTGACCAGTATGACACGTGATATTACCAGTATATGATCTAAAGACGTCTGTATAACGAAGCTTAATATCAGCTGATTCGTTTTACGTGGTTCTTTTCTGACTGTTGGAGTCAAATTTAGTGAATAATGATCAGAATCCTGGTAATAATGTAACTGTTGTATTAATGGGGCGGAGCTTCCTGAAAGCTTCCTGGGTCATGTTGCCGTGGTGGTTCTGCCGTGGGTCATGTTGCCGTGGTGGTTTTGCTGTGGGTCATGTTGCCGTGTTGGTTCTACTGTGGGTCATGTTGCCGTGGTGGTTCTGCCATGGGTCATGTTGCCATGGTGGTTCTGCTGTGGGTCATGTTGCCGTGGTGGTTCTACTGTGGGTCATGTTGCCGTGGTGGTTCTGCTATGGGTCATGTTGCCGTGTTGGTTCTGCTGTGGGTCATGTTGCCGTGGTGGTTCTGCTGTGAATCAAACATGACCCTATTGTCTCCATGTCTAATAGCAGGTGTGGACTAGAGGGTATAAAGACCCCCAGCACTGAGCTGTGGAACTGTGGAGCTGTGGAGCTGTGTTCTCTGGAACGATGGAGCTCCATACAGAACTTCTGTCCATATACCTTTGCTGCTGCAGGAACACTGTGCATAATCACAGCTGCTTGGCTCCCTTTGATTTCACCTTCAGATGTTCTGCTGATCCTAAAGGACCTCAGATCTGTAACGTTGGATCATGGTCAAAGTGTAATATTCTAGTCTGTGGTTTGATTTGGTTCCTGATCGCCTTTGAGGAACATCTAGCTGAGATGAATGGAGAACAGTAAAGTCTGAAGTGTGTGAGCTGGTTTCCCTGGTGCAGGGCTTTATGAGGGCGTGTTTGAACAGGACAGCATATTTCTCTCCCTGCTCTGATCCACGCTGACGGACTGAGTGTGAGATCTTTATCTCTAAGATCAAAACCAAAGACAGCAGCATCTGAAGATCCTCCGACTGTCAGAGTGAGAACAGCATCTCCAAGCTTATGATCCTTCTGTCACTGAATATATATCAATATAAATATACTGTATATATAACAGAGTGTGCGTGTGTGTGTGCGTGTGTGTGTGCGTGTGTGTGTGCGTGTGTGTGTGCGTGTGCGTGTGTGTGTGCGTGCTTGTGCAGCTGGCCCTTCAGCTGAGGGACGTTGATGGTCAGGTGCAGGTTACCTGGGCAGTGGATCACCTGGATTCTGCACACCTGCAGCTGACGCCCAGCCACACACAGGTAACACTTTACCCAGCAGCCCCGTGTCCTCCAGCTGTGGTGAAAAGTGTGTATATGTGGGTTTGTGGTTTACATACAGCGTGTGTGTGTGTGTGTGTGTGTGTGTGTGTGTGTGTGTGTGTGTGTGTGTGTGTTGCAGGGAGTGTGTGGGGGCCTGGATGATGCCGCAGTGACAGTGAGGCTCCGGAAGGTTCTTTGTGACACTCATCCAACTGTAACTCTCAGCAGCCGGCCTGCACAGCCTACAGAACTGAAGGTAAACACACACACACACACACACACACACACACACACACACACACACACACGCACACACACTGTACAATACAGCACCAGCAGGTTCTCGGCAGATTAGTGCAGATTAACCTCCACACAAACACACAAACACAGACCTTCGACATTAGTTTCAGAGTCGATCCTGAATCATTCATACTGGATTCTGAATCATTCATAGTGGATCCGGAATAATTCATACTGGATTCTGAATTATTCATACTGGATTCTGAATTATTCATACTGGATTCTGAATCATTCATACTGGATTCTGAATCATTCATAGTGGATCCGGAATAATTCATACTGGATTCTGAATTATTCATACTGGATTTTGAATCATTCATACTGGATTCTGAATCATTCATACTGGATCCGGAATAATTCATACTGGATTCTGAATCATTCATACTGGATTCTGAATCATTCATAGTGGATCCGGAATAATTCATACTGGATTCTGAATTATTCATACTGGATTCTGAATCATTCATACTGGATTCTGAATCATTCATACTGGATCCGGAATAATTCATACTGGATTCTGAATCATTCATACTGGATTCTGAATCATTCATACTGGATCCGGAATAATTCATACTGGATTCTGAATCATTCATACTGGATTCTGAATCATTCATAGTGGTAGTTTTAGCAGTATTAGTCTCGCTGTGTTTGGGTGGTAAACTGTAGTGTAGTGTAGGTTTGCGGTGTTCTCTGTCCCGGGTTCAGTAGAGGATGTTATTGATCAGTGGTGTGTGTGACAGTGTTTTATTTCCTGTCCACACTCTTCCACAGGAAGTCAGGACCAAGACCCCCCTGCTGACCTCACCACCAAAGCCCCCGCGTGCACACGAGTGGAAACTGCTGGTGAAGAACATGAGGGTTACGTTCAGAGAGGAGGACAGCACTGCAGGTTTCACACACACACACACACACACACACACACACACACACACACACACACCCCGCTGTTGTGTTGGCTGAGTTTGTCCTGCTGTGTCCTAATCTGCCCCACACCGCACTCACAGTGTTCAGTGTGGGAGTGTGCGGTTTGGGACGCAGCCTGTGTGCTGGGCTGGGAAATGTGGCATTAGTGCTAAGGTTTCCTCTTCGGGGACATTTCTGGGAACGACTGAACTCGGAACAGTTCACAATCATCACTCTCTACGTAACACGGTTTCCATAGTGACGTCCCAATAGCACACAGATATCACTGTCACTTGGCAAACTTCACGTGAGCCAGAAATGACCATGAAACTGTTTTTAATATATCAAACATCTGACCCCTGTGTCCCAAACCCTTCTGACCGGCACTGCCACTGCAGCTGACTGCCAACAGGGCTGCACTAACAGGACGAAGGTCCACAGCTGCAGGACACTCCCGATAAGACCACCCGCTTCCCGGAGCGCCGCGCTGCAGCCCCTCTCTAACTATTCCAACTGCTGTGGAACCCTTCTCTGAGGAGTTCTCCAGCACAACAGCGTCAGAATGGAAAACGACCGTCACGGGATAATAATAATAAACAACTGTTGTGTGTGTGTGTGTGTGTGTGTGTGTGTGTGTGTGTTTTCCAGGCAGCATGAATCCTCAGTGCGTTCTTCAGTTAGATGACCCTACTCAGAAGTTGACCAGCTCAGTGTTGGCTAACACAAACACCCCAGCCTGGGACCAGCCATTTATATTGTGAGTAAACACACAGACACACACACACACACACACACACACACACACACACACACACACACACACACACACACACAGAGCAGTGAACTTTACAGCAGTAGATAACAGTTTTATTTTTGGGGGACTTTAATCCACAGCTGCTCTGATGCTGATAATGTTCACCTCTGTTTATTTATTATACACTGTATTTTTCTGTGTGTGTGTGTGTGTGTGTGTGTGTGTGTGTGTGTGTGTGTGTGTGTGTGTGTGTGTGTGTGTGTGCGCAGTGAACTCAGTGGAAGATCAAAGGAGCTGAACATCCAGGTGTTGGATAATGGGAGATCACCTGAGAGTGAGTCCAGCCTGTCCACTCAGACTGACCTGCCGGGAAAGAGTTCAGTATTACTATAATCATGTACCACACCGTCCTGCAGCTTACGTGGTTCAGTCACAGTCTGCTCACACTGTGGTTCAGTCACAGTCTGCTCACACTGTCCACCTCTAACTGACCGTTACCACTACCACACCGTCCTGCAACTTACGCGGTTCAGTCACAGTCTGCTCACACTGTCCACCTCTAACTGACCGTTACCACTACCACACCGTCCTGCCTTTTCTTATTGGCTTATTTCTGCTCAGTCTCTCCTTTTGACATTAGTACACTGTTCTAGTTTAGCTCCGCCTCCAGCACTGGAGCTCCTGCTTCTGATCATCTCTGTCCCCTCCTTCCCTTCAGGCTGTTTGGTGGGGCAGGTGTGTGTGCCGTTCAACCTGGTGATGAGGCATCCCCGCGGGCAGCAGACCTTCGCTCTGATGAGGGCTGACCGAGTGACTGGCTCTCTGACCTGCGAGGTAAACAGGACATTGAGTATGTCCCCTTTGTGCCACCTCAACAGCTCTCACTGCACTCTGACGGTACTCTGACAGTGCTCTGACGGTACTCTGACGGTACTCTGACGGTACTCTGTGCTTTGACAGTGCCCTGACGGTACTCTGATGGTACTCTGATGGTACTCTGTGCTCTAACAGTGCTCTGATGGTACTCTGATGGTACTCTGTGCTCTGACAGTGCTCTGATGGTACTCTGTGCTTTGACAGTGCTCTGACGGTACTCTGACGGTACTCTGTGCTCTGACAGTGCTCTGACGGTACTCTGATGGTACTCTGTGCTCTGACAGTGCTCTGACGCTACTCTGACAGTACTCTGACGGTACTCTGTGCCCTGACAGTGCCCTGACGGTACTCTGATGGTACTCTGATGGTACTCTGCTCTGACAGTGCTCTGACGGTACTCTGACGGTACTCTGATGGTACTCTGTGCTCTGACAGTGCTCTGACGGTACTCTGACGGTACTCTGACAGTGCCCTGACGGTACTCTGATGGTACTCTGATGGTACTCTGTGCTCTGACAGTGTTGCTGATACTGTTGCTGATAAACTTTAGCAAACAGATTAATTCAAATTCAATGACGACGTTGAAGCTGAATTATGGTAAAAAAACGACGCCTTTTTTTCTTCATCTGCTGCTAGTTTATGTTCCTGGAGCCAAATGAGGTGCGCAGCTGGCAGCCCCCCACACCGGCCCCCACTAAGCGGGTGGAGATGGACCGGACGGTAATGCCCTGTGGTACTGTGGTAACAACCGTCACCGCAGTGAGGAGCAGGCCAGGACGGCCACTGCCCTCAGGTAACGGTCCTTTAAACACACATCACATAACAGTTACTACATAGTAACACACCAAATCAGCCATAACATTATGACCACTATCCATTCTATCAGCTCCTCTGTGTTAACACACCAGCACCATGTCAGTGTGACCCACCACCCACATCATATCTGCTCTGTGGTGGTCCTGTGGGGTCCTGATCATTGAAGATCAGGGTGAAAGGAGGAGAATAAAGTCTGCAGAGAAACAGATGAACTACAGTCTGAATTATAGAACCGATCAGAGGAGCTGATAGAGTGGACAGTGAGGTGGTCATAATAATATTAATTATACTGGTTCAGCCAAAAGGACGAGGAGAACCTGAACAGTATGACTGAGGAGACGGAGTTTCAGGTAATCAGTGTCTCCACCATAACAATTCGTTTCTGTCGTAGAAACTGTTAGAACTCCATCCAAAACCAAGCTGTCGGAGAGGAGAGTGTCCGAGCAGCCCTCAATGCTGGGAGCCAAAGTCAGCAAAGCTTTATCATCATCAGATACAGGTACTCCACCACCACCACCACCACCACCACCACCTGTGTGAGCCTTCAGCTCTGACAGGTCAGGGGTCCACACCTCCAGCCCCGGAGGGCCGGCTCTCACTCCGTGCCCTACTCGGACACCCCTGACTGAGCTGGTGACCTGCCCTCCAGGACTGGAGTCACGCACCCCTGTGTTAGACGGTCCCAGTGTCCCAGTGTCCCAGTGTCCTGCCCTGCTGACCGGGAACTGGGATGTTGATGCTGCAGTACTGGATAATGCTTTTGTTCTTTGCAGAGTTGCTGATGCTGAATGGGACGGACCCTGTGGCCGAGGCAGCCATCAAACAGCTGTACGAGTCGGCGAAACAGAAGCTCAAATCTCCCGTCAAAAAAAGCACCATCATCATCTCTGGAGTGACCAAGGTGTTGTATTGTCCATTTGAACAGGTGATGGTAAATTACAGGTTAAATTCAGATAAAGACAGGTGATGTACAGGTCAACGCAGGTGTTTCTGACTGCTGAAGTGATCATATTTACTGCACTTCATGGTGTGTCTTACTTCTACAGTGCTTTTGCCCGTTTGACCGTCAGGTGTAATAGAGAAATTGCATTTCAGCTGTTAAATCGTACCAACCATGACGCTCAGTGTCCGACAAAACTCAGCTTCAGTTCAGAACTCAGTGATTACAAACGTGGTCCTATTCTAATGGCTGATTCTAACCCTCTCTTGATGGATGGGCTGCATTAGGGCTCCAGGAAGAGACAGTAACTTCTCGTTCGTGGCTGAACTGTCACTGTAAAAGGCTGTTTATATTGACCGGTGCCGTTTCTGCTGGACCGCAGGCTCCTCTGTCCCAGGATGAAGAAATGGTCCTGATGGCCGGTTATGCAGCTGCAATGGACGCTTCCATGTCTGGAGAGTCTGAGAACACGACAAATGGAGAGCAGGTGACCTCCTCTGAGCCAGCGACTGACCCCTCCACTTCACAAGCTTTGGACCCCCTGGAGGGTCCCAGTGGAGTGGGTCAGGAGGACTGGGAGAGCCAGACAGGAGAGGATGCAGACGCCGATAAAACCTCCCTCTCACTGTGCATCTCTGAGACCGACTCCAAAAAGGGGAAAGGTGAGATTCAGTCTCTAATTCAGTTCAACTCTGTTTAATTCAGTTCAACTCTGTTTAATTCAGTTCAACTCTGTTTAATTCAGTTCAGTTCAATTCAGCTCTGTTGAACTGAGATCAGATCAGTTTATTAAATTCAGACCAGTTCAGAAATAACCGTCAGTGTCCAGCTCACAGACCCAGTCAGTTGAGTTCTTCTGACTCTCTGAGTGTTTTGTACACAGGATGTGTGTGTGTGTGTGTGTGTGTGTGTGTGTGTGTGTGTCTTTCTCTTTGGAAGTGTCATTCTTTGATCACTCGCTCCTTTCTTCTCGTTTCCGTCTGCGATCTAAAGAGGAGAGCTGTGATAAGCACACAGTGGTGCTGGCCGAGTAAGTGTGTGTTAACGTAGCCCCTTAGACCCCTGCTTCACAACAGCCAATCAGCTTTCCTAGTTTAGTCCAGATCAAAGCCAGTCACGGCTGTTTCTGTGATCTCATTGGCTACGTTTACATGTGCAGATTTTCCCCAAACCGACAGAATTCATTCAGACCTAATCTGATAAACATGCTCACTGCAGCTAATCCCATCCACCATGACCACCATGACCACCATGACCACCATGACCACCATGACCACCATGACCATTATGACCATGACCACCATGACCACCATGACCACCATGACCACCATGACCATTATGACCATGACCACCATGACCACCATGACCACTATGACCACCATGACCACTATGAACCAGCTGGACCAAGCTGATGGGCCAACACGCCCAGCCGGTGGAGCAGCATCACCGACTGACGACTCGATTCCGACCGAAGCGTTTACGTGGGTGTGTCCTATTTCAGCTGAGCGATGAGTCGGATTATTAACGGATTGTCGGGAAGCATGTAAACGTAGCCGGTGCTGTACGCTGATTAAAGGGCCCGTGTCGTACGTTAGGAACTGAACATTCATCTAAACTGCTGTAGGCTGAGTGGGTGGGGCTTAACCTATAGGCTGAATGTGGATGTAAGTGAATATACTGGTGATGAAAATGATGAGTTTAAAACTCTTATTTTTAATTGTAGATTTAATGTAGAATTTAGATTTAATGAGAATGATATGGGCCCTTTAAAGACTAAACTAAGAACAGTAATTATATATATATATATATATATGTTGTACTAGATATAAATAAAACTTCACCTCCTACATCATTTAGAACCAGCAGTACAGAGTCGTTTAGTCCTGCAGTCTCTTCTGGTTGTAGAATAACGTCACAGACGTAGTCAGGACACACTGCGCCAGCGTGGAGGTCTGACCTGCTACGCTGCTGATACACGACACGAGAAGCTGCTGTATTCATTCACTGTTACACCGGCGTTGTTACGGTAACGCAAATCTGACTACATATCTGCATAGTCTGAGCTGAACTCATTCAGAGTTGTGGGGGGGTTTGAGCTGAACTCATTCGGGGGGGGGGGTGTATTAACGGTCTGTATTAACGGCCATATTGTTTGACCTCCAGGTTGGCGCAGCTTTTGACCGCTGCTTTAATTCTATGTAACATTTTGTCGTTTGTTTTTGGCGCCACTGCAGGGAGCTTCCTGCACAAGAGCGCCAAGCTGTTCTTCAGAAGGAGGCACCAGAGGAAGGAGCCGGGCATGAGCCAGTCCCACAACGACCTGCAGTACCTGGAGCAGCCACTGGAGGTGTCTGCGATGTCGGAGAGGGAGAAGAGGACGGCCACGTTCCGAAGAATCATCAACCGCAAACTTCTACCCAAGAGCAAGAGCAAAGCCAACGGAACGGCCCGGGAGCCCCCTTCATGACCCAGTCTGACCAGTCCGAAAGTACACATAGCATAAGCTCGGTGCCTCCGCCGCTCTCTCACAGCAGAAGTGTTGAATACAGCATGTAGTGCATTGCTTCCTAATTTCATATCATAGTTATTGAACAAACGGTGTTGAGAGGTGTCCTAATGACCCTCAGATACCCACTCACTGTATGTTAACCAGAGGTCCAGCCATTCAGAATCCGGATTTTGTCTTGCTGGACCTGAAATACAGACGTCTGGAGTGACCTGCTATTATCAGTGTCACTTCTGGAGATCAGTGGCCTCTGCCTCCTTATCCTCACTCCCTCTCTACCTCTGTCCACACAGGTCCCCTCATACTAACCACTCCCACCGGTCAGA
Source organism: Acestrorhynchus altus (assembly GCA_034509495.1). Taxonomy (NCBI): domain Eukaryota; kingdom Metazoa; phylum Chordata; class Actinopteri; order Characiformes; family Acestrorhynchidae; genus Acestrorhynchus; species Acestrorhynchus altus. The sequence continues at coordinate 301,170 of CM067519.1, forward strand.
GACCAGGTACAGGAACATTCTTCTCAAATCAGAAAAGACGCAGTGTCTCATTTCCAGCTGGATATTCTCCAAATACCTGCCAACACCTGATTCCACCGTTCTCAGAACGCGTCCTTCATTAATTCTGTCTCCACTCGACCTGAGACACAAGCCAAGTGTGCGTTATTTATCTGCTTAGTCGCATGATTAGTGAATTCTAAACCAGTTTCCCAAAAGCATCTTCTAAAGCCCTGTTGGGGATTAGTTTTTGACCGGGAGTTGGACCGAGGATGAGTTTAGAAATCTCTGAATAACTGAACAAGTAACTTTCTGCGTCGAAAGAACAAAGAATGAACGCCACGACAGTGCTCTACGCCGTTCTGATCGTTTATATGTTTATACTTTCATTAATAACCACCAGAAGAGTAGTTGGTGATATGGTTCCTACCACGTTCTGGTTTATACTACAAACGAGTGCAGTGAAACCGAGCCGATTACATGATTACGTTTACTAAACGTTTCTGCAATGAAAGAGGAATGTTGGAGGAGGCTGTTTGAACGGCCACCGGAGTCAGGAACGGCTGCGGCCAAAGAGCCGTTCTCCAAGGAGAAGCCTTTCTAACCACGCAGGCCACGAGTTGAAGGAGATGTGACAAACTGAACCAATCGGACAACCCCACATGCAGAGCCAGGAGCGAATAGCTGCCAGAGTCTGCGTGAAGCGAACCCCAAACCACCGATTTCAGGAGGAGCAGAGACTCCAAAACAGCCGAGTCTCCAAAAATCGCTGTGGGTTTTTGATCCTTAGCGTTAGCGTTCCTGAAATTAGCACTGATGTCTGAAGTAAAGCAAAGCGTAATTCTGTTGGTTTCAGAAACACAGTCATGATGTTTGATAGCTATTTTTTTCGGAATGTGGGAACGGTTGCTCCAGGAGTTCGGTATGTTTGGTCAGTACAAAAGCTGTTTGAGCCCAGGAGCGGTCGAGAGAACCGATATCTGGTCCCCCAGAAAAGGTGGTCTGGGGTTCTGTCCGCTGTGAGTGTGGAAGCCATCCCGCCGATGGGTTGCCGGCTTCATTTTGTCACATGACCGCTTCACCTTGTCCTTGTCCAAAAGCAGTCGTCCTTGCAGAAATGAACACAGGAACGTTACGTTAAATTTCGATCCATGGACCAGTGATTATTAGCCCCTCCCCCAAATAAGACCAGATGAATTTATCGGGGACGAGTGTGAAAACAGCCTAACAGTGGTGGTGAAGGAGTAAATACGACACTACGGAGTGGACCAATCACAGTTGTGGTCTTCATTACTGTGATGCATAATTACGTTTTGGGGGAGGCGGCTACGGCTAAACCACTTACAGTAATAATGAAATCTGAGTCTTGGACCTTTTCTGGATTTAACTGATCAACATCACCGAACCTAAACACCTCCTCAAGGGCCTCCACACGACGTCCTCAGGATATGGTGGAATATTTACGTATTTACGGCTCATTTTACAGAAAGTACAAGACAACGTAATCTTTAGACTCAGGATGGTGACGTTCGTAACAATGACTGACCGTAAAGATGCTACATTCGTACATGACAGTGTAAAACTAATCCCGTACCGACCGGTGGAGAGAGAGTCCAGAGAGACACCCGCGCTCCCGTTGAAGAATCGTCTCAAGAAACTCTATTCTTATTCCATATTTTCTCAACTCAGTTCATTCACGTCCAGTTTTCGTATCTGATGCACTTTTCTGTATGAGAGCAGAAACCATCAGAAACTAGAGACAGAAATATGCAAATAACAATCCAGATGGATTTGTAGCGTACGCGCTAGCTCTCATTCCGCGCTGTTTGGTTTGTTTGATTTTTTATTCACTCCTGAACGAGGAAGGAAAAACAGCTTCCGACCAAAAATATGCAAATATTAGCACATACGCTATGCCAGTTAGCTACTTTTTACATAATGTGTCCTTTTTTAATATTATTCACAATTGCTTACAGGCTAGCCCGCATGCTATGCTAATTAGCTAATTTATTGGTTTGAGTGCAAATCTTCTGAAATTTCTCTCAAATGTCATTAGAAAGAGAGAGAGCCTGAGAAAGATGGACTCGAGAAAAAGAAATATGCAACTATATATCCACACAGATTTGTAGGCCGCATGCTAATGCGTACGCTAGTAAGCAGGTTGGCCTATATTCTCGCACTTTTGGGCTTCTAGTGGGAAGTTCGTTATGTTTATAGATATGCAACAGTGTGATTCCTGTGAACGGGAACGTCATACGTGGCCTTTTATCCGCTGGGAGTGAGGACCGGATCCGTAATCTCAGAGTTAGCATTAGCCTGGGTGGGCGGATTCTGAGAGAAAACGGATTAAAGACGAGTTTTGTGAAGTTCAGGGACATTTCGCCGGTTTTGGTGAAGAGATTTAACGTCTGAATTGTTGAGATTCAGCTTTACGGGGACTTGGCCGTGTTAGCTCACTGAAAACGCTGGGAGCGTTTGGTAAAAATGAGTTTATTTCTAATCAATATTGTTTTAATACATTTAATTTGACCCCGTTGTGCTTCGGCCAGATGTTCATCGGTGTTGTGGGTTCAGACTTTCCTGCGCTTTACTGAACGCAGCCCGATCAGGCCGATCACACGCTTCTGATGTTTTACCGCCAAAACCGCGTGACTTTACTGAGATAGCGCTGATTTATTGCACACTTCAGCCAACAGCGTCTCATAAACCTCCAGAGGAATTTACCTCCTGAAACCTGAGCAAAACGAGGAGAATCACAAAGCATTTCACAAGAAATACTAAAGAGAAATTCCTCCACTTTTCCTTAAACATGTAAACAAGACGTGTCATTAAGGTGGGTTCGTTGTGGAACATTCGGTTCTGGATAACCTCCCCCAGTCAGAATAGTGAACAGTGGAGCGAGACCGGGGAGCAGCTGGGGAGTTGAGCTCAAGGCTTCAGTCATGCCCTGCCAGTTCAGGGAATCAAACCCGCAACCTTCCACTCACAAGACTGCTTCCCTAAGTCCCTCACCTAATGCTTATCAACCAGAGGTCTGAGAAGAATCCGGATCTTAAACTGGTTTTTAAAGTCACATATCAGTAAACTGGTGGAGGAAGGGCGTAAAAAGTAGTCCCAAAGGAAACTGTTTACATTTACCAGTTTTACTCTGATCGTTATTCCATAGGAAAGGTTTAAACACACAGCTTATAACATCCTGTTATACGTCAGGAAGACGTTTAGGATCATTGGAATTAAATGAAATTAAATATGAACATAAAGATACAAAAATAACGAGAGGCTTTAACAGTTCAAACAGGTCAGTTAGGAGTTATAAAATCAGCAAATTGAGTCAATGTAAAAAATACACCATCGAATGATTAAACACTTCTAACAGGAGTAAAAATGGATGGAATGTCCCTTTAATAAAAGCCTGACTAACAGTGACCGTCTTAAAATAGGTTTTATCTCATTTACTCTTTTGATTTTAAATGTCTTAAATCCAGATCGAGGAGATGTCTAAAGCTTCTGTTTGGTTTGAAGTGTTTTTATCAAGATTAGACATTATTATGTGTGTATGTGTATAAATTTAATGGTTCTCATTGTTATCATTCCAAAAACACACTTCTAATCCGTGCAGGATTGTGTGTGTACTTTTTAACCAAAGGACGTCAAACACTACTTTAGGGCATTTGGAGTGGACCCCGCTCCAGAGCTGACCTCTCTTTAACCTTTTCTTTGTTTAGAGAAAGAATAAGAGCTTTAACCGAGTGAGTGAGATCAGACTGCAGTTCAGTGCTGTTCGCTTCTTTGTTTTTTTGTTTTGTTGTTTGTTTGTTTGTTTGACCACCTCTAAGCTGGCGAGTCAGACTGTCCCTGCAGGTATCGTCCAGCACAGTCGTTCGCCGTCTCTGACACACCTGTTCCACCTGTTCCACGTGTTCCACACAGTCACATTAAGGGCTCCGTGTCCTGGTGTACTCACTCTTATTGTGAATATGAGTGCGATGTCCTAAACAGTGTTAAAGTGTCAGTATCAGTTCACCCCTTATAGCTCCACCCCTTCAGCCTACAGCAGTTCAGCTCCACCCCTTCAGCCTACAGCAGTTCAGCTCCACCCCTTCAGCCTACAGCAGTTTAGCCGAAGTGAACAGGAGAGTTTTATTTGATGTCGTAGTACATTGTGCTGGACGAGACCAAGCAGGACGAGAGCTGTCCCTGGTTTAGAGGATCGGTTCCCTCCCTGTTGAATGCTCAACTGATTCTGAATCAGCGCTGTAACTTCAGAGCCTGGAGGATGTGGCTAAGGTTGCCACGGTGATGAGATGTCCCTGACTTTTCCCCCTCCGGACTGCTGTCAGACTGTTTTTTTAGCTCTGTATTTGGAAAGCGCTGTAATTTCCCTGTGTGAGTGTGAGTGTGAGTGTGTGTGTGTGTGTGTGTGTGTGTGTGGAGGACTGCTGTAGTCTGTAATAAAGCAGCAGCGATGAAGCCAGGAAGGGGAATGACCAATGCAGATGACTCAGCATTTTTTGCCTGGCTTAATTTCATGAAAACTGCTTTATATGTGGATTATTACAGTATATAACCAACATACCTACACTGTGGGCAAAAGTATTGGGACACCTGCTCATGCACGGTTTCTTCTGAAATCCAGGGGACTAAAGAGTTTTTCCTGCTTCTGTTGGGAGAAACTAAACGGGTGGAGCTTAAAGTAGCTGGATGCATTCCCTAGAAGGGGTGTCCACAAACTTTTGGACATGCAGTGTATGCTTACGCACATGATGGAGATGATGACCTCACTGTGTTGCTTCAGTATGTTTACTGTGACCTGGTGGGAACCTAATCGGTGCAGACACCAGAACCTTAACACACTGAATGCAGTCGTAAACGGAGCTGTGTGGTGGGAGAGAGAGCTGTTAGCCTCTTAAAGGGGCAGTTTGCTGAAAAATCAAAGACCCGATTCGGTCAGTCTGTCAAGACCTGTTCGGTATCTACATTGTCATTATTTGGAAACAGACACTGGACTTACACTGTCAGGAGTTTCTTCCTGGACTCTAGAGGTGGGCAGATCGATCCAAATATCGATACTAACGCTGGTATTGATATTGACCAATACTCGTGAAAAAAGATGGATACTCGAGGTTTTTTTCTCTCCTGCTCACATCGACTGCTGCACACACACGTTGATCAAAGTGTGTGGTATCACTCCACCCACTGCGCTTTGGCCTGAGGGTGAAGTGGCTCTGCAGGACGGGACATTACAATGTTCATAATGCTCAGGTCCATCTTTCTCTTCTGGAAGAGAGGCTGAAACATGAGCCAGCTCCCCATCGTCGATCGTGGCCATAATCATCAATAATAACTAACCCTCGCCTCCTCCCACATCACCACTGACTTTACCGAATTAATAAACTAAACTCTACGTGGTTTTGGAGAGAAATAAAGATTATGGAGTTGAAATCATTAAAAGTGTGTTAAGTCCAGTGTTTGTTAATCAGTAATGTCCACTTTATTTTTCACTGAACTGGTCTTTTAAGTTTACCTGCAGAACCACTGAAAATGCAGTGTGTGTGTGTGTGTGTGTGTGTGTGTGTGTGTGGCCTGTTCATCCAAAGCAAACTACTGGCGTTTTGTTTGCACTGCACTTGTTGAAAAGCAGAGTTAGGAGGCCTATGCAGAGTGAATGTTGGCCTAACGCTGAGCAGGGATCATCTATGATTAACATATCAGGTTTATGATTTTGAGCAATAAATGTTGACTGATTAACAACCTGCCTTTGCTTGAGCTTTTATTGCTGTTGTATAAAATGTTGTGTGAAGACTTTTATTTTGAAATGTTTGCTGAAAGTCTGTGTTGACCATAATGTGGACTTGTGAATGCTGAGCTTGTTTGTTATTTAAGTCAGGGTGGGGAAGTCCAGTCGTGGGGGGCCTGATTCAGCACATTTGATTCAACTCACCTGATTCAACTCACCTGATTCAGCACATTTGATTCAACTCTCCTGATTCAACTCTCCTGATTCAACTCACCTGATTCAGCACATTTGATTCAACTCTCCTGATTCAACTCTCCTGATTCAACTCACCTGATTCAACTCACCTGGCTCAACTCACCTGGCTCAACTCACCTGGCTCAACTCTCCTGAAACAGCCCACCTGGTTCAATGGGAGTACACACATTATATGTATATATATATATATATATATATATATATATATATATATATATATATATATAAACAAACAGGAAACTGAACTAATGAGGGATGAATGAATGAAATGCACGGATTTAATTTAACAACACGTGTATAAATTATTAATTATAATAACAATCATTTAATAATAAATACATTTTACCAAATATAACCGTAACTGCAATGAAACGGTTTCAAAACAACGGAAGTTCAGCGCGGGGCGTCACGTGACTCGTGCAGACCCTGATAGAACCGTGCTGGTTCTGGCGGGAGATTTGAATTTGGTTCCTTTGATGAGCTGGGTGGTCAGGTGGAACTGAATCATGGTCAGTTGATTCAGAATGGGCCATTTAGCTGCTCATTTACACTGCACCCAAAGACAGTCTCCCACTAAAGACAGTCTCCCACTAAAGACAGTCTCCCACTGCACCCGTTATAGACAGTCTCTCACTAAAGACAGTCTCCCACTGCAGCTACACTGAATTCTAAACTCAGTGCTGGTGTAATGGTTTAGTAGCGTAGATTCCAGATTAAACACACCAGTCTGGTTTGGAAATGCTGGTTTGCTGTTGTTTAGTAAAGTCAGTCTCGGTTCTGGCTGTAATTCTGGCCTTCCGGTTATGGGTGTAAACTCTGGACGTGTTCTGGATGTAACCCTGGCCCGGTTCTGGGCCTGTTCAGGTCAGATCACAGCGCCGCGCTAAAACACTACATTTCCTGCGCTCGCGCGGCGTTTCCGGTCCTGGCGGTTCCCGGAGCGATTGATTCCGACCGGGATTGTTGATAAATATCTGTGTGCGGACTGCAGGTAAGCGCTTGCCCGGTCCCGGCTCGGTTCCGCGCCCCGCGGTTCCGGCTCTGCTCCCGTCTGCCCTCCCGGTCCCCGGCGCGCCCCGCGGCCCGCGCTCCCGGCTCCGTGCTCGCAGCGCCGCCTGGTCTTGTTTCTGAGCGGGAGAATCGGAGACAAACCCGGCGGAGATCCGACACACCGCCTCCGAGAGCGAGGAGCAGAGGTGTGTGTGTGTGTGTGTGTGTGTGTGTGTGTGTGTGTGTGTGTGTGAGAGTATGTTTACAGCATGGGCCTACTGATTACTAAAGTGGGACACATTCACTACAGCTCTGTCTTACACTCCTACTGGGTCGGTTCTGATCGGCTCTGAATGGACCTCCATTGTTCTGATCAGTTCTGATTGGATCAGAATGATCTGATTTGTTCTGATTAGACCTGATTGGATCAAAATGGGATCTGATTTGTTCTGATTGATCAGAATTAATTCGATTGGTTCTAATTAGATCTGATTGACCTGGATTGGATCTGGATCGGTCTGATAGGATCTAAAATGGTTCTGCTCATACCCGACTGATCGGTTCTGATGTACATTAACGTGTGTGTGTGTGTGTGTGTGTGTGGATCAGTGGTGCTGAGATCATCTTCTTTAATATGAGTGTGATGGAGGTGTTTCTGCTCCAGGTTTTAGTTCTCGTTCCCCTGCAGGATGACAGAACAGGCACTAGATGATTATATCTGTAAGTACAGAATGATGTAATACAGGGTTTCTAATAAAGTGGCCGCCCGGTTGCTGAGTGAAGTGTCCTGTGCTTTAGGTGTGGATGACCAGGACAGCAAGTACCACAACTCGGAGTGTCCTGAGCTGGGTCCAGTGGTCACGGTGAAGGATTCGTTTGTGCTGAGCCGGGCCCGGTGAGTGAGGGGAGGGGACGGCACCCTTTAAACCGGGTTATGAGTAGAACCGCTGCAGAAAAGAACCGTGTTACGTATTTGATCACAAATTTACTCACATCTATATGTTTCAGTTTGTTTTTTCTTTTCTAATGAGGACAAAAATAGTTGATCATCCACAATGTTCTTGAGCTGAAAATGCAATAATTTCAATGATTATTTGTAATGATTTTATTATTTATTTATTTATTTATTTATTGTCTATCAAAATATTTGGCTATTAGTCCAAATAAAAACAAGATGTTACTTTTTGTTATTTGCGTATCAGCATTATCCCTTCCTCAGGACTTTATTCTATCTGGGTCAGTGATGTCATCAGCCCTGCCCCCTCTCTCTGATCAGTCAGAGTCTGTATGCAGGTTGATCGTCAGCCCCGCCCCCTCTCTCTAATCAGTCAGAGTCTGTATGCAGGTTGAGCATCAGCCCCGCCCCCTCTCTCTTGATCAGTCAGAGTCTGTGTGCAGGTTGATCATCAGCCCCCGCCCCTCTCTCTGGATCACGTCTGTGTGCAGGTTGATCATCAGCCCCGCCCCCTCTCTCTGATCAGTCAGAGTCTGTGTGCAGGTTGATCATCAGCCCCGCCCCCTCTCTCTGGTAGGTTACACTGATCCTGAGTTATGAAGTCTAGAAAATGGTATGCAACCGTCCTCACAGTGCAAATATCAGGTTCTAAGTGTTCAAGAACCTTTTTAACCCCAATGGTTCCTTGTGACCGTCCTGCGTGAAGTGTTTCCCGTGAAGAACCGGACAAATGGACAGAGTGCATTTCTAACTGACTGCTGTCTTTCAGGTCGTCTCTGCCGAACAGTCTGCAGATCCGTCCAGCTGAGAGGGGGTCCGAGGGAGTGTTTGTTCTCCAGCAGCTCGTCAAGAGAACTCAGTTCGGACCCTTTGAAGCCAAAAGGGTCCATAACCTGAGCTCTGAGGGGCTATTTCCTTTGAAGGTAAACTCTGGAAGTTGGGGAATGTTATATGGCAGGACTGGGTGGTATTCCGAAACATGACCGTGTGTGTGATGGGTACCGTCAGCTCGTCTGGAAGACTGAGAGTCATAAACCACACAGATTTGGGTTCGGGGACCCACCGCTGTAGTGCTGTGGTTTTAGGACCACCTCCTTCTTTCTCCTCTCCCTGTCCACTCTATCAGCTCCTCTGATCACACAGGAGCTCTTTGTGGTTCTATAATTCCGACTGTAGTTCATCTGTATCTCTGCAGACTTTATTCTCCTCCTTTCACCCTGATCTTCAATGATCAGGACCCCACAGGACCACCACAGAGCAGATATGATGTGGGTGGTGGGTCATTCTCAGCACTGCAGTCACACTGACTTGTGTGTTATAAAGACAGACTCGTCTCGTTATAAAGTCCCGTCTCTTTATTATGATTCATATCGTTGTGTGGATTAAATGAAGCTTTAATCAGATTCAGGTGAGACGCGAGTTCCTCTCGATGCTGATCTGAGGTCATCTCTGTAAGCGTGGTTTGTGTCACTCAGAGTGAACTGTTTGTGACAGATCTTCCAGAAGGATGGCTCGGTGGTGTGTTTCGACACGTCTAACGAGGACGACTGTAACTGGATGATGCTGGTCAGACCCGCGACTGACCACAGACACCAGAACCTGACGGCCTACCAGCTGGACGACGAGCTGTACTTCAACACCTCCAAGGTACGCGTCACAGCGCTGTCTGAGCTTACTGTGTGTGTGTTCTCTCGGACCCGGAGTTCTGAGAAAGTGTGACGCTGTAAACAGCCACTGCGCACGAGTTCACACACGTACTACAATAAGAATATCATAACCGAAGATGATAAGACTGCTTTTCCGTATCCGTTTGTTCATCAACGATAGTCCGTAACTCTGCTAGTGAGTGCTTGACGAGTGTGCGAAGACAGTCGTAATTAAAGAGTGAATAGATTATAAATATGTATTTTATGCACCATTTTCCAACCTGTACTCCTTGTAGCATTGTTCCCCCCACGCCCCCTAGTGGCTAGAACTTCGGCTGCATCAGTAACTCTGTTGATGACGCGGTAGAAAGAAATATTACCCTCTACTACACAGTGGTGGGCGTGACCTTTCATTAACAGTCATGGTCACCACGCTAAGCCCCGCCTCTCCACATACATGTGTCTTGTGTATGTTCTACACCCGTCTTACTGCTGAGAGGGACATCCACCCACGTTATCTCACCCTTACAGCTGTGTGGTGTTTGATCCTCGTCTCAGTCTGTGTCTGTTTGTTAATGAGTTATTAATACTTATCAGCAGCTGAGAGGTTCTGATTGTGCGTCCGTCAGTGAGACAGTGTTATGGTAACGTTGTTGGTTGGCTGTTCTGCAGGATGTTTTGCCTGGTGCTGAGCTCAGAGTGTGGTACGGAGCTTTCTACGCTAAAAAGATGGAGAAGCCGATACTGAAACCAGCAGCGCTTCCACCACCAGCAGGTAAACAAACACACACACACACACACACACACACACACACACACACACACACACACACACACACCAGGACTAAAGCCACTCCACACCGAGTGCAACGTGGAGAAGTGACACCCAAATAAGTGTGATAACCTGGTATTTTAATTGCTGTAGTTGCAGTGAATTTATTTCACCGACTGTCTGGTTACTCTCTCCGTCACAGGCCAGCACTTCAGCCACCAGACTCCCACAGCCTTGCCCCCCACGCCGTCGCCTGTACTGCAGGTGGCAGCAGTGGTGACCCTGGACAGCAGCGGCAATGCCAGCCCTGCGCCCATCCCAGCCGGGACCAAACGGAGGCCGAGCAAACAGCGTAAGATCAAGGCTCAGAAATCAGGATCCACTTGGACACCTGAAATCATCAAAGGTAAAAAGGCACAGGCAGGACAGTGGAAGCCCCGCCCCCTTACTCTCAAATCAACCAGGTTGTGTTCAGAGTTCTCTGGAAGCGCTGGACGCTCGTTCCTGACCACTGTCCTTTTAATCCCACTCTGTGTAGACCGCCGCATTTCTGAGGCTAGCGTACAGCCCCTCCTCTCCCTGAACCCTGACCTGACCCTGCCGGTGCTGGACGTTCAGGACTTCATGGGTGACGGTGGCGGCCTGCGGGTCAAACTGACCAAAACCAAGCACGGCTTCATGCCCCTCTCAAAGTAAGAACCTTCATCCTCATTCACTCACACTATACACACTCCAATCAGCCATAACATTATGACCACCTCCGTGTCTCTCCTCTCTCTGTCCACTCTATCAGCTCTTCTGATCACACAGGTTCTCTTTATGGTTCTATAATTCAGACTGTAGATCATCTGTTTCTCTGCAGACTTTATTCTCCTCCTTTCACCCTGATCTTCAATGATCAGGACCCCACAGGACCACCACAGAGCAGATATTATGTGGGTGGTGGGTCATTCTCAGCACTGCAGTCACACTGACATGGTGGTGGTGTGTTGGTGTGTGTTGCTGGTACGAGTGGATCAGACACAGCAGAGCTGCTGGAGTGTTTAAACACTGTGTCCACTCCCTGTCCACTCTATCAGACACTCCTTAGTTACTTCTCTCTGTCTCTGTCTCTGTAGGTCCACTATGAGGAAGCGTTTTCGGAGGCCGGGAGTTGACCATAAGCGGGTGTATCAGTGCGGCCTGTGCAGCAAAGTGTTTCAGAACAGCAGCAACCTCAAACGACACATTCGTTCCCACGGTAATGACCTAACCCCGTGATCCCGGTGTCCTCCGCGGGACGAGGGATGGATTCAGCGACGTTACTAATAACCGCATTAATACAGAACCCAGACGAGTGTTTTACAGCAGCTTTACTGAGGTTTTTAATGTGTGTGTGTGTGTGTGTGTGTGTGTGTGTGTGTGTGTGTGTGTTTGTGTTTGTGACAGGTGATAAACTGTTTAAGTGTGACGAGTGTGACAAGATGTTCAGTCGTAAAGAAAGTCTCAAGCAGCACATCTCCTACAAACACAGCAAGAATGAGGTACAGAGTGTGCGTCATGTAAATATAAACGCTGGTCATTTATTTTTTTTTATGTTTTGTTTTATTTGATTGTTTTGTTTCTCAGATTTCAATGTAAATGAAATGATACAGAAACACCGTCAGTTGTGTGACGATCTCCGTGTCTCTGCACTGTAATCCTCTGTGTTTGTAGCCCGATGTGGAGTACAGGTATAAGTGTGGGACGTGTGACAAGTCCTTCCGGGTGGAGAACGCTCTGAAATTCCACAACTGCCAGACTGGTAGGACTCCGTTCACACGTCCACAGCTTTATGTCTCAGCAGTGAACAGGACGCGTCCTTAAATCCAGTCTGAACGTAGGATCTGAGTCTTTATTATGAGACGGTGGAGTTTATTGCTACAGAACCCCGTTATCGTTATTAATAATCCGCTTCACGTTTGGTCTGAACGGAACCGGTTCTTACATCAGTGTCGGGTCCGTGTTCCGGTACGGAGGTCTCGTAAGGAGCGGTGTAACCTACTCAGACTGGATTTAAGAGGCTCGTTGACTGAGAGGTGACGCTCACACCGTTCTGTCTCCCCTCAGATGATAAGACGTTTCAGTGTGAGATCTGCTCGCGGTTCTTCTCCACCAACAGTAACCTCTCCAAACACAAGAAGAAGCACGGAGAGAAGCTGTACGCCTGCGAGATCTGCAACAAAATGTTCTACAGGAAAGACGTCATGCAGGACCACCAGAGACGCCACGTGATGGGTGAGCTGCAGATATACCTCTCACACACACACACACACACACACACACACACACACACACACACACACACACACACACACACCTCACAGAACAACTGTGATTAAAAATCTGTTTGTATTCTTGGACCCTGAGATTCTCTACTCTATTCTGCTCTACTCTACTCTACAATACTACAAGGTCCTCTCTGACCAATCAGAGCTCTGTAAGGTTTCCTTTTCACATTGGCGGTCAGAACTAAACCCTGGGGTGGGTTTTTACCGTCTGGACCGGAATGACCCACCTGTGCTTTTCCTTTGCGTTCAAACCCGCCGTTAACGTGAAGCTCTGCTGCTCCTCAGGCTCAAAGAACATGAATCGAGAGGAGCTGGAGACCAACGGAGAAGAGGCCTCCAAATACAGGAAAGAGCCGTCAGCCTGCCCCATCTGCAGCAAGGTACCGCGTTCCCCGACGATCCCACGCTCCACAGACACACACAGCCACTGTTTCACTGTTTCACGGAGTTCAGCACAGGAGGTGTCGCGGTGTAGATGCTCAGACATCAGAATTAATCAGCACCTCATCTTACGTAAATGAACACAAGCGTGAAGATCTGAACTCACGAATATTCCGTGATTATTGAACGTCTTTAAGAATAATGTCACTGTAAGGACGTCGGTTCTCGAATCGATCCCTTTGATCCCCTTTCACTCATTTTTTCACTTCGTTAGTATCGTCTGTACCACTTCGAACGGTACTGGTAACGAGGACCAGTTTAAGGACAGCACTGGTTCCAAACAGTTTTCTGGAAAGTAACAGGTGACCAAACTGTCCCTGCTGTGTCCACCAGGTGTTCTCCTGTCGCAGTAACATGAACAAGCACCTGCTGACTCACGGTGACAAGAAGTACACCTGCGAGATCTGTGGCCGTAAGTTCTTCAGAGTGGACGTCCTGCGAGATCACATCCACGTCCACTTTAAGGTGAGAGGCTGATGGGAGATGTTCAGGATTCAGTATATATGTCTCGCGTCCGACCGATGAGACGGGAAACCGCTGATCTGTGATCTGCAGGCTGAATGGGCGGGGCCAGACTGCTGTAGAATAAGTGGGCGGGGCTAAAGTGCTGCAGGCTGAATGGGTTAATTTTACTCATTTTTTAAATGAAATTAGTGAGGAATTCATTAGAGAGGAGAATTCAGTTTTCCATGAATATAGACTTTAATTGGTCGGTTCGGGTGCAGCCAGCCAATCACAGTTCAGAAAACACGGTCCCTCCGAAGCTTGAGGTGGAGCCGATGAGTGAGTCTGTGCTCTTTCAGGACATCGCTCTGATGGATGAGCTGGAGCGAGAAAACTTCATTAAGAAGATTGGAATCTCCATGGAGGACAGCGAGGGCAACTCTGATGACGAGGACGAGAAGGACGACCCAGAACACCACAAATACAGCTGCAAGAAGTGCCAGGTGACACCCTCAGTACACCTGAACACACCTTCCGGTTTAAACACACCGTCATTCCTTCTCTCATTCGCTGACACTATCTGACACCCGTCTAATTCAGCATTCAGCTACTTCAAGCTGCACCCATTGCTGACATGGATGTGCAAATGCACACACAGCTTGTCTAATCCCTGTAGAGAAGAACTGCCAATAGAATAGGACTCTGTTGTCTCCATGTCTGATAGCAGGTGTGGACTAGAGGGGTATACTTGCTCTTCTGGCTGAATGCAATCAAATGCTCACAGCAATGTTCCAAAATTGAGTATAGATTTGTTTATCAACATATGAGACATGTAGGACAACTTTTGTCTCGCTGTGTTCCAGATGACGTTTGCCAAAGGTCGAGATTACCTGAAGCACATTATGGAGATGCATAAAGAGCGAGGTTACGGCTGCGCTATCTGTAATCGGCGCTTTGCCCTGAAAGCCACGTACAACGCTCACCTCGTCATCCACCTGGAGCAGCTCCCGGACCCGGCCGTGCAGAGGTACCGTGAGACAGACATACAGTCGTCACTCCTACACCGCGCTCATCGGTTACGTCTGTACAGGATCTGTTTACAGCAGCTCGCCTTGAGTGTGATCCTGACCTTTTCACAGGTACATCCATCCGTGCGAGGTGTGCGGCCGCATCTTCAACAGCATCGGCAACCTGGAGCGACACAAAATCATTCACACAGGTGAGTCTCAGTGAGGTTCAGGGGAACGAGCTGCAGGTGAGATCTGAGGGACCTGGTGAGTCTCAGTGAGGTTCAGGGGAATAGGACAAGGGGGGTTAGGTGCACGTCACATCACAGATTCTGCAGGTGGTGTCTTCAGTGTGGACTGAGGTGAGGAACCTGAGGTCATATGTGACGTTCTCAGGTGTGAAGAACCACTGCTGTGAACAGTGCGGGAAATCCTTTGCGAGGAAGGACATGCTGAAGGAGCACCTCAGAGTCCACAACAACATCAGGGACTTTCTGTGTGCGGAGTGTGGGAAAGGTACACACACACACACACACACACACCTAATTATTCATACCTTTCTGCTGCATGGTACCTCCACTACTCTATTCTACTCGCTGGCTTTGCTTTAGGCAGGTTTAAACGTGAAGAACTCATCACAGTTCCTCTTAATGGATCTGTTTTAAATCCAGAACCCTGTTCAGATAATGTCGTTTAAAACCCATACATCTGTAAAACCCACTGCGACTGGGACACCAGTACCACAAAGCCATTCGAGTAGGTGCCGTGCAGTGGACCCAATAGAACGGTGAAGAACATACAGAGTTTTCTTCTGCAGGTATGAAGACCAAGCATGCGCTGAGGCACCACATGAAGCTCCATAAGGGCATCAAAGAGTACGAGTGCAAAGAGTGTAACCGCAAGTTTGCTCAGAAAGTCAACATGCTGAAACACTACAAGAGGCACACAGGTACGGAAAACACACACACACACACACACACACACACACACACACACACACACACACACACACACACACACACACAGGTCTGTTTTGGTCATTAATGGTGACCCGTCCTCTCTCGCAGGTGTGAAGGACTTCATGTGTGAGCTGTGTGGAAAAACCTTCAGTGAGAGGAACACCATGGAAACACACAAGCTCATACACACAGGTACAGCTTCTGCACTCACACACACTTGTACACATCCAAGAACACCTACATAGATGTTCTGTTTATTCCTCCTTATGTGGTGTCAGTTCCATTTGTACCAACAACTAAAGCAAATGGTCCATTCCACCTTAAATGGTGTAGCAGAAACACTAGACCTTAAAATGGTCCATTCCACCTTAAATTGTGTAGCAGAAACACTAGACCTTAAAATGGTCCATTCCACCTTAAATGGTGCAACATGACTAAAATTTAAGGTGGAATGGACAATAAAGAAAGATACTAATCTATTCCTTTGATTCATAGTTCTATTTCATGCTGTGTGTGTGTGTGTGTGTGTGTCTTCACAGTGGGGAAGACGTGGTCATGCTCGGTGTGTGATAAGAAGTATGTGACGCAGTACATGCTACAGAAACACATTCAGCTCACACACGACAAGGTGGAGGCGCAGAACTGCCATCTGTGTGGAACCAGTGTCTCCACCCGCGCTTCCATGAACCGCCACATTCGCAGGAAACACCCCGAGGTATACAAACACACACTCTTACACACACTACACGTCACCTAGGACAACGGTCATGTGCTCCGATTGGTCTGAATGCGACCACGTACTCAAGAGAAAAGCACTGACCAATAGAACTGGACGCTCTGAACACAATGCCAAGTGTGGACTGGAGGAGTATAATGACCCTCAGCACTGACCTGTGGGCTTCTCTGAAATAAAGATTGAGCCCCGTCCAGAACCTTTAGGATGAGCTGGAGTGGCAGAACTGACGACCAGAACCCACATCAGACCCTGACCTCACTGATGCGCTCACTGTGTGGGGCCCGAATGCAATCAAACCCTCAAGTGTTAAACCTTCTGTAGATTTATCTTCATCTCAGCCAGGAGGAGCAGGTGTCCTTATACTTTTGGCCACGTAATAGAGTTAGTGAGTTACTAGCTTCATCTCCCTGCTTTGTGTTCCTCCTGAGAGCAGGTGGTGACCGTGTCTGTGGACAGCTTTGATGATCTTCAGGAATCTGCAACCATCGACGCCTCCTCCATCAGCATACCGCAGGTGTGGTTTACCATCGTTCAGTCGGGACCGCGTCACAGCTCAGCGTATCTTTCTTCTCTCTGTACAACTGTGTTCTCTAATACACTGTGTGTGTGTGTGTGTGTGTGTGTGTGTGTGTGTGTGTGTGTGTGTGTGTGTGTGTCAGTCACCTTTGCCAGTGGAGAAAGACCCCCTCTCTGCAGAGGAAGTTCTCCCGAACTCCAGCCCCGAGAAGAAACAGCAGAAGCAGCAGCTGGCGGAGACGAAGCTCTCGGACTCTGACGAGTACACCGAGTTCACCAACAAGACCTCCTTCAGCGGTGCCGTGGGGGACGAGACCAACTCGGCCGTGCAGAGCATCCAGCAGGTTTGGATTTATTAAAGACATGTCCACTCACTGGCCACACCAGCAGTGAGCAGCTGACCGGGAAGGGTTTCTGATATTGTGGCCAACAAATGCACTTAAAAATGTCTGATTGACAGTCTCTGATTAATCGTTGTCTCCACCCTCACTCCGTCCCCAGGTGGTTGTAATAGCAGAGCCCAGCACCACCACCACCTCCGCGTCCCCCTCCAGTTCTGTGAGTCTGACCAACATCGCAGTGACCCCCATAAGCACACCCGCCCAGACACAGTTCACCAGCCTGCAGCCCGTTGCCGTGGAACACCTGACGCCTAACGACCGGCCTTTGACTCTGGACAGCTCTGTCCTGACCGTGACCTTCGACACGGTGAGCGGCTCGACCATGCTTCACAACCAGCCCACAGAGCTGCAGAGTGAGGGAGGGGCGGGAACTACAGCCCCCCAATCCGTCGCTCACTTCATCAACCTCGGCCCCTTCGTCAACCCCATAACCCACCCCATGGAGCAGCCCCCGTTAGCCTGGAGACCCGTGACCCCCGCGGAGGGGACCCACGTCGCGGCCTCGATAGACGGAACCCAGCAAGACCCCCAGGACCCCCAGCCTGAGGAGGCCACACCCGAGCTGCCCCAGCCAGCACAACCCCCACTGGAGGATAGTCATCAAATCCCACCTGAGGCTTCGGGGGCCACGCAGGAGGCCCCTGCAGCACCACAGATGTTCAGCTACTGAAATCTAAAGCAGTGGACACTACTGAAGAAAAGCTCCGCCCACTTTTCAAAATTACTCCTCATTATGATGAGCTGCTTCAGAGTGGGGTGTGTGGGGGTGGTGTGTCCTACGCCCTTCAGCATGTGTCCCTCCACCTTTTTAATGATGTATGATTTTAAAGGGCAGCAGCGTCGTTACTGAACCTGTCTCAGAAACAGTCCGGTAGTCATGTGATGTCATCAGCGATGAGGGGCCAGTGGCCACTCCTCCAGAACCCGCCGAAAGGAGGCGGGGCAAAAAGGCCGCTGGCATTGCTCTTTTAAAACGTTTTACTCCCAAAATCTCGGAATCGGACGTCTGGAAACAGGTCTCGCAATGAATTGAGTTTCACCCCAAACCTGCTCTGAACGTGAGAATTCCAATCAGGTGAGAGTTTTGGAAAAGTGGGTGGAGTTGCCCTTTCACACCTGGTCATGTAAACCAATCCCGATCCTTCACTGCCCTGCGTGTTTCCTCTGCTCTAACACACCAACAGGCTCCGCCCATACAGGTGTTCTTCCATATTCCATACCTGCGTTTGGGCGGAGTCTGGAGAGGGAGCGGTCGGCCTGGTGTGTTTGAGCAGGTGAACTTGGGGGCGGAGTTTAGACGTGTTTATTGTGTTTAAGTTGTTATGATGTGTTAAAGAGCCGAACGCGTCCGCTCGCGTTCCGAGATCGTCCGAGCAGAGCTCCGCCCGCACTGTCGGAACAAAACCCTGGGATGGACTTTCTGGACCCGAGTTTCCCGTCCACTCCTGAACGCAAACCAAAGCTGTATGTTTTCGTTTTTTCTGCCCGGTGTTTGTGTCCAGTCTGCGGGAAGCAGCCGTCCAGAACCACAACCATCACGAGTTCTTCCGGTGCGCGTGGCTGTTGCCTGGAGACGGATCTCGGCGGACGGGAGTCTGAGAAACTGTCTGTAGAGGAAAGAGTTTCTGAAGGGATGAAACTGAAGGTCAGCAGATAAATGTGAACCTGTCTCACCTGGAGATGATTTTTGTTGTTTTTTAAATGATTGTTTTTTTCACCCCAGGTAGCTTCAGAAAATAAACGCAGTCTGTATCCAGTGTCAGAGTGACTTCATTTCACCGTCTCCACACACCTTCACCGTCTCCACACACCTTCACCATCTCCACACACCTTCACCATGTCCACACACCTTCACCATGTCCACACACCTTCACCATGTCCACTGACCTTCACACTCACAGACCTTCACCATGTCCACTGACCTTCACCATGTCCACACACCATCACCATGTCCACACACCTTCACCGTCTCCACACACCTTCACCATGTCCACTGACCTTCACAAACTCGCAGCTTTAACAGTCACTTAAGCATTCTGGCCTTACAGACCATTACATTAAAACCACACTCCTGATATTGAGAAGGTCCCTCATGTTCTACCAAAAAAGCTCTGACCCATTGAGACGTGGACTCGACGTTACAGCAGATCCTGCAGGTCCTGTAAGTTGTGAGGTGGGACCTCCCTGAGCATCAGTTAGCCTTGGGCCGCACGACCCCGTCACTAATTTATTAAACTTCTCCATTTACGTTGTTTTTCTGTGTCGACTGTTATTCTAAGGATAAACCAGTGGGCTGTAAGGAGGAGCCCCCCTGACCTACAAAACACTGGTCAGACTGCAGTGTTGAAGGTGGTGGGAGGTGACTGGTCAGGGGCCGGTCAGACTGCAGTGTTGAAGGCGGTGGGAGGTGACTGGTCAGGGGTGGTCAGATGGGATTGGGTATTGGCTGATCAGCACTGGGATCAATAAGCTGATCAGGTCTTAGGTCAGTCTGAGAGAGGTCTTTAGGGGGCGGTACTGAGCTGCTCTTCTCTCACAGCAGCAGAGCCCAGAAGAAACGCGCTGACAGGTCAGCACAGCACACACTGCAGCGCGCGCGCGCCTGACTGACCGACCACTGACCGAGTATTGATCTGAAACGGCTCTGCTGTGAATGCAGCTTCCTGCGCACGCGCGCCAGTGATCCTGTGAGTGTGTGAGTGTGTGTGTGTGTGTGTGTGTGTGTGAGTGTGAGAGAGAGAGAGATGGACTCCGCCGCTCTGCTCGCGTTCTCTCTCCTGCTCGGAGCTCTGCTCCTCCTGATCTTCTCTGCTGTAAGCAGGAGAACACCTGACTCACCTGATCCACAGGCCACGCCTACAGGTGAGACACCTCTACACACACTGTCTGAATACTTATGGACACCTTCTCATTCAGCTACTTTAAGCTGCACACATTGCTGACACAGATGTGCAAATGCACACACAGCTGGTCTAGTCCCTGTAGAGAAGTACTGCCAACAGAATAGGACTCTCTGGAGCAGATAAACAGACATGTCTCTATTGTCTCCATGTCTAATAGCAGGTGTGGACTAGAGGGTATAAAGACCCCCAGCACTGAGCTGTGGAGCAGTGGAACTGTGTTCTCTGGAATGATGGAGCTCCATACAATCAGATCCTCACAGCAGTGCTGCTGGAGTGTTTAAACACTGTGTCCACTCACTGTCCACTCTGAGACACTCCTACCGAGTGTCTCCACCTTGTAGATGTAAAGTCAGAGACAGAAGCTCATCTGTTTCTGCACAGTTTGTGTTGGTCGTCCTCTAGTCCTTCATCAGTGCCCACAGGACGCTGCTCACAGGATGCTGTCGGCTGGACGTTTCTGGTTGGTGGACTGTTCTCGGTCCAGCAGTGACACTGAGGGGTTTAAACACTCCAGCAGCTCTGCTGCGTATGTTTATAGACTTTATTGTAATACAAACGTTAATATTACTGTGTTAATCTAACGCTGGTGTTTATGGTTCCAGCAGAAGAGAGCTCGCTGAAAGCCTCCTCCTCCTCCTCCTCCTCCTCCTCCTCCTCCTACAAGAAGCAGAAACAGCAGCAGAGACCCCGGAAGGAGAAACCCCAGCAGCACACCTTCACCCACCCTCTGCTGGCATCGTCCCTGAAGGTACGCCTCGCTTTCTGCCCTCCAGTGCACTCGGTGGTGGTAATCTGAGCGGGATCACGTGTCTGCTGGTGATCACTCAGGGTTTTGGTGCTACGGTTCCACGTTCTTCACTTCTTCACGGTGTTTGGATCAGGGACATCAGGGCTGATCCAGGTTTGGTAAAAAGGCCAGTCCACCAGAAACGCACTTCTGTCCTGCAGTTAATCACGACTACAGTAACTGGCCACTTTATCAGAAACAGGCTGTATCTGAACCTGAATGAAGGTCTCTCTCGGTTTCAGAACCACAGTGGGAACGTAACCTGCCTGGATTTCAGCAGTAACGGGAAATATCTGGCCTCCTGCTCGGACGACCGCACCATCCGGATCTGGAGCACCAAAGACTTCCTGGAACGGGACCATAAGTGCCTGCGGGCGAACGTAGAGCTGGACCACGCCACGCTCGTCCGCTTCAGCCCAGACTCTCGGTAAACACTGACCTCAGTTTCTGACCACAGGACAGTAGTTTCAGGGACTGGAGACACTTTTAATCCAGAACCTGTTACCGCTGTAAAACACACACCTTTGATCACATGACGTCACCTGCTGTCCATATTAAAGACAGACGTCTGAATTTATTAACCTGAATGAAGTGGTTCCTGTTTTATTCACTTCTCCCCCCAGAATAAGAGTCCCTCCAGAATAAGAGTCCCTCCAGAATAAGAGTCCCTCCAGAATAAGAGTCCCCCCAGAAAGGGGACAAAAATACTAATTTCTACTAAACTAAACTGGTAGAGTTAAGAAGTCTGATGGCTGTTGGAACAAATGATCTCCGAGTCGGTCAGTAAAGACGTTCAGTGACCGTTCAGCCACTGAACAAACCCCTCTGTTTCGTGAAG
The DNA here is from genome assembly GCA_034509495.1 of Acestrorhynchus altus. NCBI lineage: Eukaryota > Metazoa > Chordata > Actinopteri > Characiformes > Acestrorhynchidae > Acestrorhynchus > Acestrorhynchus altus. The sequence goes on from CM067519.1 coordinate 322,863, forward strand.
CAGCAGTCGTGAAGCTTTACACCAGGTGTTTCTAATAAAATGGCCAGTGAATATAGATGGATGGAGGTAATGAACAGTGTGTTTCTTCAGAGCCTTCATCACGTGGCTGGCCAATGCAGAGACCATTCGGATCTTCAAGATGATCAAGAAGGAGGACGGCACGTTCAGTTTCAAAGCTGCTCCCGAGGACTTCCCCCAGAGACATAAAGGCGTGGTCATCAACATTGGAATAGCAGAGACAGGTTAGAGCTGCACTGTAATTGGTTAGGAGCTTATTGGTGAAATAGCAGATAAATATGACAGATCGACACAGGTTGATAATCCGGGTCGGCTCGGTTCTGACCGACCACCAGAACGTAAGAATCCACTTCCTGGACCTGGATTATCGGTGTTGACATTCTGTACAGAACCCGCTTTTAAACTGTAATTTTCATTGAAATAATATCCATGACACATTTCAGCCAATCAGATTGAGTGGGGGCGGGGCTAAGTGTTATATAAAATGTGATTTTATTTTATTTTTATTTGTCCCTAAACGACCCCTAAAGTCATTCCTTCCTCAATTTAAGGCAAGTTCATCATGACTGCGTCTGCGGACACAACCATCCTCATCTGGGACCTTAAAGGAGAAGTTCTAGCGTCCATCAACACCAACCAGATGACCAGCTCGTACGTCGCGGTCTCTCCCTGCGGCAGGTATGTGCGGATGTTGTCTGTTTCTCTAATTCAGACTGTAGTTCATCTGTTTCCCTGCAGACTCTGTTCTCCTCCTTTCACCCTGATCTTCAAGTTGTGCTGATGTGTGTTTTGCAGGTTCGTGGCGTCCTGTGGTTTCACCCCAGATGTGAAAGTGTGGGAGGTGTGTTTTGCGAAGACCGGCGAGTTTAAAGAGGTCACTCGAGCTTTTGATCTGAAAGGACACTCGGCTGGAGTTTATTCCTTCGACTTTTCGAACGACTCACGCAGGCAAGACATGTTCCTTACGTTTCAACTGCGTGGTACCTAAACGTGCACATAGAACCAGTGTGCTTGTACACAGGACATGTCCTCCATGTCCTCCCCATCCACACACCAGTGAATCCTGCCAGTTCAGGGAATCAAACCGGCGACATGTGCTGCCGCGCGCGTGTGTGTGTGTGTGTGTGTGTGTGTGTGCTGCTGTACGAGTGTGTAATGTGTTCTTTGTTCCGATCTGCACAGGATGGTCACCGTGTCTAAAGACGGAACCTGGAAGCTGTGGGACACAGATGTGGAGTATAAGAAGAAGCAGGACCCCTACCTGCTCAAGACAGTGCCATGTCAGGTTTCAGAGGGCAGCCGGATCGCTCTGTCTCCAGACGGCCGCGCCGTGGCCGTATCTAACGGACGTGACGTGGCCATGTACAGCGCCACCTCTGGTGAGCTGGAGGAGGAGTTTTTCGGCATCCACAGTGAGGAGATCACTGATCTGAAATTTGACATTAACAACCGATTCCTGGTCTGTAGCGGCGACCGCGCCATCCGTGTCTTCCACAATACCACCGGCTACCGCGCCGCCATCCAGGAAATGCATGCGCTGCTGAAGAAAGCCTCCAACGACGGGGTGAGACAGAGGCTACAGCAGCAGCTGCAGGACGCCCAAAATGCCTTGGACATGGTGCTGAGTCCACAGAAGAGCTGAACCTCAGAACGCTTACCTCTGTCCCTCACTCGCCTTCTCTGAAGCCTGTCGGGTTTATGTTTGCGGTTGGATTGTTTTGGCCTGTTGGTTTTAATAAATAAATCAAAGGAAGTGTGTTTTTAAGCTTTAAAATGTTAATTTCATCTGCTGAACATTAATTGTCAATGTCTAGTCCAGACGTTGGGACTTTATTAATCTATTCAAATTTGAGATAATCACAGTTGATTATCAAGATCTGTTTGGGTGTCCTCACGTTCTAATTTTTTGAGATTTGCTATTATTTTATGAATTTATGAACAAATCATTATTCACTTCTTTGTGTAATGAGGGACATTTTAGGAATTATTTTTCCACTTTGAAAACATAACATAAAATAACTGTTTTTGTGAAAATATATATATATATAAAACTCTGTAAGGAGAGCAAAGTGAAAAATACAGCTGGATATAAAAAGACAAATATAATAAAAATAAAACTATATAAATAAATATAGAACGCTGTTGTGAAAACTAATATAGAACTGTGTAAAGGTGAAAAAATGCAGCTGGATAAAGTACATATAAATATATTATAAATAATATACTTATATATATATATATTAAAACAAAAAATAAAACTAATAAAATACAAATAAAATAATTACTGTTAACTGAAAACAGTGATATATGACTAAAGGGAAACAAACACAGCTGGATAAAATAAAATAAAATATAAATAATAAAATATAATAAAAATAAAACAGAATATCCTCTTTATTTTGGCTTCGTCTGAAACAGTAACTCAGCTCTTATTTAGTAAATAAACAGAAGCGCTGAACTGTTCCGGAACCTGCCGTTTAAGCGGGGCGGAGTCAGGGGCTCGGGGG
>CM067519.1:325887-346480 GCA_034509495.1 Acestrorhynchus altus
CACACACACACACACACACACACACACACACACACACACACACACACACACATCCCGTCTATCATTTAGGGACATTGCAGATCAGTTTGTCATATTGTAAGATTAATGCTGTATTATTAGACGTTATTAAACGTTGTATTAACGTTATGGTGGGTTTTCTGGGCTTCGTGTTTTGTATTGAAGGACATTAGAAATGATGTTTATCAGACTGTGAATTCAACCCACTTCAGTCAGTTCAGCAGATCAATCCACAATGAAAATCAAGTTTTACAGTCACGTCTCATTACACAGACTGTCCCTCATATTCGTAAAAAATATAATAATAATAATAATAATAATAATAATAAAAAACACAGAGAAGAAAAATAAAAATCACACACCTACTGAATGAGTAATTACACACTGCAAAAGAACTGGGAGAAGGCAGTGGGAGACAGTCTTTAATGGGTGTAGTGGGAGACGGTCTGTGGTGGTTGTAGTGGGAGACGGTCTGTGGTGGTTGTAGTGGGAGACGGTCTGTGGTGGTTGTAGTGGGAGACGGTCTGTGGTGGGTGTAGTGGGAGACGGTCTGTGGTGGGTGAGCTCTCTGAGGTCTTCAGAAAGAAGGTTGTAGATGCAGATGAGTCTGATTTAAGAAGATCTCAGAACAATTAGAAATCAGCCGTTCCACTGTCCAGAACATCATTTACAAGTGGAGAACATTTAGAACATCAGCCCACATGACCAAATCAGACCGTCCTACAAGTTCAGCCCAAGAGCAGAACCACAAGATCCAACACAGACCTGCAGGAAGATCTCACCACAGCTGATGACGAAGAGCAGCTTCTACCATCAGAAAGAGACCAAAGCAGGCAGATCTTCATGGAGGAGTGTGTTTAGTGGATGAAACAGTGTTTTGAGCTGGTGAAGAGGGTCCGTCGGTGGTCCCGCGTCAGACGCAGCTGTTATTAATGTTATTAATGGTGTTATAGATGAGCACTGCTCAGCTCTGGATGGACGCAGATACGCTCTGATCTGATGAGCCATTTCAGAGCTTTCCCCCTTCATATTCCATCTCTCCATCCACGACTGACTGTGTGTGTGTGTGTGTGTGTGTGTGTGTGTGTGTGGCAGCGAGAGAGCAGCGGAGAGGCCGTCAGCTCTGATTAGTGTGTGTGAAGCTGCAGGGACAGGCCGAGCGCGAGCAGTCAGATCAGATCTTCAGCCAGACACACACACGGCCTGGTGACAGCCTGACTGCCGGCGCTGTGCGTGTGTGTGTGCGTGTGTGTGTGTGTGTGTGTGTGTGTGTGTGTGTGTGTGTGTGTGTGTGTGTGTGTGTTGGGGGGATGGAAGCAGAGATGACATTGGGTCCCTCCGACATGCTGAAAGCAACCAGCAATGGCAGCAAGTGTGTGTGTGTGTGTGTGTGTGTGTGTGTGTGTGTGTGTGTGTGTGTCTGTGTGTGTCTGTGTGTGTGCGTGTGCACATGTAACTGTGCATATATGTGCTTTTCTAAGTATGTCTGTCTGTGTGTGCGTGCGTGCATGTGTGGTGGGGGTGGTCACATCTGGCCACACAGCTGGTAACCGCTGACCATGTACATCCATGCGTGCGCATGAAACACACACACACACACACACACACACACACACACACACACACACATTTGAAGTGAGTGTAAATGAGCAGCTGCTGGATGAATAAGGCAGTGAGGGCTGAGCTGCTCCACTTCTGTTCCACCACAGCGTGACCCGCCGTATCGGCCCGTATCGACCCCCCGTCATCAGCACTGTGCAAAAGTATTTAGACACCTGAGGAAATGTACATCTATGGGTGCTTTCTGGAGTTCCTGTCTTCAGAAGGGCTCGTTTAATCGGGTCCAGTTCTCAATCGATGATTCTGTCCCTCCGCAGAGTTCACTCCCAAAACTTCGGCCAGCTGCAGTCCAGCCCCCGAGTCGCCCATCAGCTCAGCCGAGGAGTCTGTTAAGAGTCAGCTGGAGGATCAGTGCATCCAGGCTGCGGGCCGAGAGTCCAGCGATGCGTCCGAATCTCAGCCGGACATGCTGTTCCCCCTGCCAGACGCCGGACACGCCGGACTCAGTGTCCAGGAGATGGTGGCCATGTCTACAGAGTTGGATACGTACGCCATCACCAAGAAGGTCAAAGAGGTCCTCACTGATAATAACCTCGGTGAGTGAGGTCGTTTGCTCAGGCTGGCCATACTGGTTGAATAGTTTGGTAATGAGGATTGACCAGTTTGGTCATCGGTCTGGGGTGCGGTCAGCACGCTGGTGACGCTGGTGGGGTCTTTATTAAAAGACGAACCTCCCGTCCACGGCGCTTCTTTGAGTGCAGCTAAATGGGGTTCCGTGTCGTTGAGTGGAGGTGTGTAACCGTGTTTTTGCGGCGAAGGACGTTTGGAGGAGACACCGTCCTGTCCTTCAGCGTTTAATGGCCGCTCCCTCTGACCGTCACCGCGTCCCTCTGTAATTAATGAGGGCTGACGGGGCGAGGGCAGACAGGTTCTGTCTCCTTCATGTGGAGACTCTCTCAGCCTTTTGTCCAGAATAGATCTGGTTTAGTCTGGGAAGCGTCTGCTCCCTCAACACTCATTTGTCACATGATGTTTTGCTCAGAGGCCGAAATAACTTTTCGGACATTTCGGACCTTCTGGACACACAAATATTTAAAAATAGTTGGACTGTGAGTATCGTATGTGGTCACACTCTGTTTACAGGGGTTCGCAGGAGAAACTGCACATTTACGGAATTCTGTGACCGTCCTGACCATCCGTCCAGTGTCGTGGTGATGACCGCTCTGCAGATTATTACATTATATTATTTTAATATTTAACATCAAACTGACTCCACCTACTTTTCCAGGTTCCTCTGTGTGAGTGAGTACGAGCTGGGTTTCAGAGAGGGACTGTCTTTACACTGCAGGCGACGGTCGCCATGACAACACCACACATATTATTATATCCAATTATATTATTACTATCCAAACCCAAAAGGGAAGAGCAGAGTTCTGGGTTCTATATGGAACATTGTTGAGGGTAAAATAGTGGAACATCTGAACTAATAATACGTGATTTTAAAAACAGGTTTTACACTGTCTCATAGAGTGGACAGTGAGTGGACAGGGAGTGGACACTCCAGCAGCACTGCTGTGTCTGATCCACTCGTACCAGCTCAACACACACTAACACACCACCACCATGTCAGTGTGACTGCAGTGCTGAGAGTGACCCACCACCCACATCACAGCTGCTCTGTGGTGGTCCTGTGGGGTCCTGATCTTTGACGATATATGAACGTTCAGCAATGTTCTTATAAGGTTCCAGAAAGTAAGCCTGTAATATGACGGATCCCCCTCTACACCACAAAAGGTGGAGACATCATGGTGTGGCCACAATCACCCCCAGTCCCCACTCCTTTTGAGAAGCTACGGAGCATCCTAAAACCAAAGATCTGTGAAGGTCTTCCATCCCCAATCCACCAATCAGCTTCAGGCAGAACTCAGCTGAGAGGAGATCCTTCAGATTAAATTACAGCAGCAGTTATTTCTGACAGTAACTCGGTTAAATATCATATTTATATTGAGTCTCAGAAAGAGCTGCTTTAAATCCCAGGAGATGCAGGATGTGTGTGTGTGTGTGTGTGTGTGTGTGTGTATAGGAGTCAGTCTGGGTGAAACCATGTAAAACGGAGAGTCTCAAAGGAAGAGCTCCCTGTGGAGAGTCAGGCGCGATCACAGCGCTCCGCTGCGCTCTGGGGAATTCCTCCACTGTAGACAGAAAATTCCCATTATTCAGCTGTTCCTCGGAAAACATCCTCGGAAAACAAGCAGCAACGACGGAGGCAGTGGAGTAGCTTGTAGGCCTGTTTCCCTTTATGAAGCGATATGTTACATTGTGTGTGTGTGTGTGTGTGTGTGTGTGTGTGTGTGTGTGTGTGTGTGTGTGTGTGTGTAAAATGTTCAGGTCAGCGTCTGTTTGGTGAGAGTATTCTGGGCCTGACCCAGGGGTCAGTTTCCGACCTGCTGGCCCGACCCAAGCCCTGGCACAAGCTGAGTCTGAAGGGCCGAGAGCCGTTCGTCCGAATGCAGCTGTGGCTCAATGACCCGAGCAGCGTGGACAAGCTGATGGAGATGAAAAGGATGGAGAAGAAAGGTACTGAATGCACTCATTGTTTGGTCCAGACTTTCAGGCCTTTCAGTTTGGTCCAATCCTGAACCGCCGGTGTGAAAGGTGCCGCGGAACACGGGACCAAAACGTAGATCTAAAGAGACGTTCTCGGTCCAGATCAACTGAACCACGGTCGGGTCCATTTGTGGAGGTGTAGAGGTTCCTAATGGAGTCCTGTGATGATCCATGCCATGCAGCTTGAATGTTCTCACTCAGTTCTGCAGATGGTGTGGTAGGGGTGGAGTGTTGATAGAACGTCCAATAGTGTCCCACATATTTTCAATCAGGGACAGGTCTGGAGACGAGACTGACCACGGCGTAGTATCTGTGTCTTCAAGACGAGATCTTGAGACGGCAGCAGTGTGTGGACGAGCGTCGTCCTGTTGGAGTAGAGCACCGGAGTGTGTTCAGAAAAGGCATTGAGGGCAGTTGCCATAACAATTTGTGTGCATGTGGTCGTGCGCCGTGCAGCCGTCATCCAACAGGACGACTCGTGGAGGACATCACTACTGTGGAGGGCTGTTGAGTCACTCTGTGCATGTTGGACCTTCGTTTCTCCCTCTCCGTGGCTCGTGAAGCTCTCCCAGGTCCTTCATGTCGCTGGTGCGTCCCTTCTTCTGCCACTGCTGCCGACAGCTCTACCATCCTGCCTCCCAAAGACCCACGGTGTGACCCCTCGGACACTCTTGCAGTTGAATGGAAAGCACGTGTAGCGGTCAGTCAGGTAGAGCGATAAGACCGTCCTATATCAGGAAGACACAGTCCAGTACTGTGGTCATTATTATCGCTCAGTACACCGCACTGCCCAGTGTGTGAACTATGTCCTGGCTGGACGGGAAAAGGCAGCCCCACCCCCGCTGTTTTCTGCTCTCTCTCTGCTTCTCCAGGGAAGAGTGTGAATTTGACCTCAGCTTCACTGGCACGAGGCAAATTAGCCAAGCTTAGCCCTTGCTCTGAGAATTTTCGCTGCTGGCCAAATGTCTGACCGATGCCGTTGCTGTAGGCCTTCCAGCAGGCGCCAGTGAACTGCGAAATACAACCCTTCCCTCGGGTTCTCTCACTTTCACACACTGCTTCTAGAACCGAGAGCAGGAGGAGTCTCTCTATCCCAACATTGAGTACAAAAAGCATCCTTTAATTATACACACACACACACACACACACACACACATACACACACACACACACACACACACACACACACACACACACACACACACAGACATACACACACACACATACACACGCACACACACACACACACAGACACACACACACACATACACCCACACACACAGACACACAGACACACACACACATACACACGCACACACGCACACACACACACACATACACACGCGCACACACACACAAATACACTCACATGCACAAAAACACTATCGGATATGATTTGTGTGCAGACACTGCCACCTACTGGTGAACTAATCACTTCATTTTTCATGAAGTGAAGCTTCCACTCTCTGGCCACTTTATTAGAAACACCTACCTTATACTTCCACTGCAGTCTGGAGCAGCGGATCAGGTTCCGATCACATGATCAGTGTTGTCCAAATATTATTGGAGAACAAAATGAACAGAATACAAAACATACATTGCCATTGATGCACTGTGTGTGTGCGTGTGTGTGTGTGTGTGTGTGTGTGTGTGTGTGTGTGTGTGTGTCCAGCCTACATGAAGAGGCGACACAGCTCAGTGAGTGAAAGTCCCTCACGTGAAGGCGGAGCCTGTATGGGTGAATACAGCCAGGCGAGCAGTCCGCAGCCCCCTGTGCGAGACCACCAGCCCCAGCTGAAGAAGCCCCGGGTGGTTCTAGCTCCGGAGGAGAAGGAGGCACTGAAGAGAGCGTACCAGCAGAAACCGTATCCATCCCCCAAAACCATTGAGGAACTGGCCAATCAACTCAACCTCAAAACCAGCACCGTCATCAACTGGTTCCACAACTATAGGTACGTCGGCGTCTGCAGAACCCGTGCTCATCGGTGGGGTATAATCTTCTGTTACTTCTTGGCTACATAAGCTTTATAGTTCCGTTGTCATGGTCACCTTTACTTAAGAACCCTCTCAGAACCCCCTGAACTGTCGCTGTTGCAGGTCCCGTATCCGGCGGGAGCTGTTTATCGAGGAGATCCAGGCAGCAGCTGGTGGAAAGGTCGGGATGGACGGCGAGAGCAGCTGCGACGGAGCCGAATCGGACAGCAGAGCGTCAGGTCTGGACGAGCCCTCCCACGACGAGCTGAGCACGGCAGCGACCAGCGGGAACGCAGACGGCCTTTTCAGCTTCCCAGAATCGTCTCTGGCGTCGTCCTCGGGGGCGGTGGCTACCTCCTCCAAGCCGAGCAACCCGAGAGACAGCAGCCTGCGGCGGAAGAAGGCGGCAAACCTCAACAGCATCATCCACCGACTGGAGAAAGCGGCCAATCGAGACGAGCCTCACGAGTGGGAATTCTGAGACGTCTCTGGGAAAGAGTTCCACAGAGCTGCTTTAATAAGGACGTTGTGGTTCAGTGAAGCACTTACGGCCCTGCTGGCCACAGGGCTTTAACACCACCGGTGCAAAACACACTACAGTGAGCTTTAAGAAGCTGCTGTCCGGCTCGGTCCAGTCAGGCTAGAGCAGAGCGCGGCCACATCGCATCTCTGCTTCGTAAACTCACACTAACTCTTACAGTCCAGACCTTCTCCGGCCACGGAAACGCGGCCTCAAACCAAAAGCACTTGAGAAAATGCACGTCAGCAGGAGGGTGTTTTTTCACCTCCTGCAGCATCTCCATCTCCTGGCTATGCAAACTCCAGCACACCAGGCGTTCCTTCACAAAGGAACCGGCATTATTTTGGAATTCTCTTAGAAAAGGGGGGAAATCGTTTTATAGAAATGACATTGCCACGAAGAGATTGCACAGTCAGTCGACTCTAAACAACACATTTCTGCAATTTCTTGATTCTTTTTGGACTAAAAGTCAAAGTTAGAAGCGTTTAATTGATTATAATCCACATTTTAATCCTTTAACACGGGTTCAGTCACGTTAGGGAGGAAAAGAAGTCTCGTGGTAGCTAGAACACTTCCCGTTCTGCTGGAGGTGGGAAATCCAGGTCCGGCTGTGCGGCGGCTCACAACGTCCAGTTACGCCTGTGAAAATCTGTCCCAGGATGTGTTCGTTCCGCGGCTCAGACGCAGCAGAGCTGCCCGAGCGGTCGGAACAGGATCCCGGGACGGATTTTCACTCTCTGGATCTGGAATTCCGTCCTCTGTGCCTGAATCGATCGTTTCTTTCCACAGCTTTAACCCGCGTCCTCTTGACCTTTTTAAGGAGGATCTTGTTAAATACAAGACCAGTGCGTCAGAGAAGAGGAGCTTAAAAAACGATGTACAGGACTTTAAATATTATTCTAGATATTTTTAAAAGACGAAAGCCTGCTTTTTAACTTCTAGCAACAAAACCACACGTCAGACCTCGTGCTGAAGCCGGAGGACGGCGTGTGGGAAAAGTGAAAAAGTATGTTTTGTTTTTTATTTTGCTGGATCTTTGAAACGCAGCAGCGATTTCAGGGGCGGATTTTGAGGGACGCGTTACAAACCTTTAACTTTCAGGTTCTTCACGCCATCATCATTAAAGCCACTGAACTGAGGAGCTCAGGACGAGTAACATCACAGCAAGTGAATAATCATAATCCGGTTTAAATATGTAAGGTTTCTCAAAGGTTCATTAATGAATCTCCGGAGAATTGATTCGATGATGATTCTTTAGGAACTGAATCAAAATAAAGAATCAGTTCATTTAGATTCTGTTTGATTCAGTTGGATTGTTGCGGTACCGTGTGTCTGATTTAATCTGAGTGTAGGAGACGTTAATGTACTGTATGTAACACAATAATACAGTTTTATTTGGATATTTCATCGAAATGCAATCAGAATCCCACACGTGAATCATTAGAATCAGTTCTTCCCAAAATTAGACTCTGTCAGAAATTAATTAAGGAACCCCGTTACAGCCAGTGCTGAACCCCGTTACAATCCACTACAGCGGATTTACTGTGTAGTTCTGAAAGTGGACACTCACCCTCTTCAGCGTCTGCGAGTCTCTGAAAGTGTCCTCGTCTTAAATGAGAAGGTCTGTTAGTACCTTTGATCACCGCTTACCAAACTCCACCCCTTTATCACCGCGTATCGTATTTTACACCCGCGTCGTTGTTTTTTTTTTGTTTGTTTGTTTGTTTGTTATTTACACAGTTAAGAAAAAGACTAATGGCAGACATTACTTTGTTTGTTGGTGTGGTGTGCTTATTTATAGACACTGTCTTATACATATTGATGTCTTATTATTTGTGACATATATATTTGATTTGTCTTTAACGGAAGGGACTTTATAAGGTCAGGTTTCATATTATCAGACTAATAGACTGCCGGCAGTATTGGGTTATGAACTTTTGATACGTGTCTGTTGATGAATTAATCCTGAAGGTTATCACTTTAACTTTGTTTGTATGATTCTGTTTTAGAGCTGGATGAACAGTTACTTTAGGGACGGACCGGAACCGGAATGTGGGGGGACTGATTAGACATATAAGCCTTTATATCAGCAGCTGCTCACCTTCTGAAGATCATATCAGCTGTTGGAAAGTCATGTCTCTGCCGGTGTTTGGTGATATTCAGTGTAACAAAGGGTTCAGGGAACATTTGGGCTCGTTCTGTTACAGCCGGGGATGCAAACCGGAATGTTGGGAAGTGCAAAGTGAAATTAGGCTCCAGAAGCTTCAGAGCAACAGACCTACCTTGTACCTACACTCGTTGGTCAATTTACTGGAAACACCTACTATATCGGTACACCTGCACATTAACTGTACTGTAGGTTTAAGATAGGGGTGGGCAATGTGACGACATTTTATCATATCGTGATGATAAATTTCAGTGAATTTGGTTCCCGTGATTCACACACTTGTGTTTAAGGTGTAATTCCATATTCAATATTGTCTTCAGTTAACGCAGTATAATATTTCAACCATATCAGACGCCCCAGTTTATGCTCCACACTACCGTGAACGCTGGGCGAGTAAAGACCACCACTCCAATAACTGACCGCTGATGAATATTTAAGTGGGGGACTGATGAAGCAGCAGCTGATGGGCCACAGTCTGACCACCTGCATAGTGAAGCTATAAGGTCCGAGTCCCTCACACATTGACTAATGGTTGTAGGTACATTACAGGTGTTTCTAATAAACTGTCCACTTTTAAATTTGCATTTCCCTTCCGTTTACGGAACACCGTGCGGGCTGGGATTTAATTTCCACTCCTTCGTGCCACTACACGCCTCAAAAAGCACAGCAGGCACCGAACGTTTGACCAAACGAAGGTATTTGCACTGATCTAAGCCCTGGACTGTCCCTCACGTCTCACTCTTTCATCTGGAGTGCCTTCGTACAGTCACGCCCTCCTGTAGAACCGGCATTACGGAACAATATGCTGAGTAATGATATGCATTATGATGGTGAGAGTCGCATAATTAGGTCGTCTCTGTGTTTTTAAAGCATTTGCCAAACAAGGACGTTTAACCTGCACTGCCCGAGTCTCTACACCGTCAGCTGGCAGAATCACCGTAAGCAGGCTCCGCCCACAACGTGTGTTCTTCACTAGTCACTGTTATTAGTTTGGACAAGCGTTACATTCTTCACATTCAACCCTAATGAATATTAATAACTCTAAATGTAGGTATTGTGATATACACTGAGGGGGAGGAGCTACAGTCTCTCATTAGGGTGAATATTAATAACTCTAAATGTAGGTATTGTGATATACACTGAGGGGGAGGAGCTACAGTCTCTCATTAGGGTGAATATTAATAACTCAGGATGTAGGATGTCATACCTTTCTTAGGAGCAGTGCGGGAGGACGGACTGAAGAACTTCTTCACGGTGGTCACTTTGCGAGTTTTCTCGTTGGTCTTCTTCTCCTCAAACTTGGAGAAAGGTGCGAGACTGGGCTGAGACTGAGATGGCTGAGCTGGAGACTGTGACTGGGAGCCGTGACTGCTAGCGTACGCTGCTTCCTCCTCCCTCTGCAACCTGCAACACAAACCAGTCACTATAAGAGGTTTGGACAGATGGACGCTGGGTCCACCCTTGTGAATCTTGTATCTTCTCAAAGTTTCCTCCTCCAGCTCTGAAGGAGCTTCTCCTGCTCTGTGCTCTTTGGTCTGCTCACCTTGCAGATACCTGCTTTATCTCCTTTATCTCATTTTATCAATAAAGCGTCATAAATACGGAGGTCTGTAAACACCCCGTCCACTTCGTTTGACCCCGACTCTGTGTTCCGGCCGAGTTTGTGCTGGTCAGTTCTAATTGAGTAGTGTGACTCAGGCTCATGTTGGTCTAAATGACCACTCACTTTTCGGCCAGTGCCCAGTCCTCCTGGATCTGTTTCTGCCGAGCCCGCTGGTACTCCTCCCGCCAGCACTTGGAGCACAGACCCTGCCAGGCAGCGTTGCCATAGTAACCGCAGCCTTTCTTACACAGCAGCTCTGACTGGTCGACGTGGATCCCCCGGCGCTCGGACCGTTGACTCATTCTGTCCACTTCTCTGCGCTGAGCAGCCTGAAGTGTTCACCTGGGGACACTCCTGTCCTGTAGAGTGGAATACCGTACACACACACACACACACACACACACACACACACACACACTGTGAGTTTAAGACATGGATCTAAAACAGCGCTACGTATAATAAATGATTCATATGGTTTTAAGTCTGTTTACATGTATATTTGTATGGTTGTGGAACATGGCTGTGCAGATTTGATTGCATTAGTGCAGCTGTTCTAACGTACCAGCGACAGGTGAGCGGAATCCGGTTTGGGCAGCGAAAGCACAGAACTGTGCAGGAATCTGGGCCTCCAGGACGGGAGTTCCGCCTGTCTTAGAGGACTTCTGGAGAGGTTCTAAAGGATTACAGAAGAAAAATCATAAACTCAGTTTAGAGGAGATCTTCTCAGCTGAGCCATTTACAGACTCGACAAGAGCATCAGGGAGGTCAGGATCTTAGATGATCACCACCCTCCTCATCTCCGATTCCCCTCCTCATCTCCGACTCCCCTCCTCATCTCCGACTCTCCATCTCATCTCCGACTCTCCACCTCACCTCCGACTCTCCTCCTCACCTCCGACTCTCCACCTCACCTCCGACTCTCCTCCTCACCTCCGACTCTCCACCTCACCTCCGACTCTCCACCTCACCTCCGACTCCCCTCCTCATCTCCTACTCTCCTCCTCATCTCCTACTCTCCTCCTCATCTCCAACTCTCCTCCTCATCTCCGACTCTCCACCTCATCTCCTACTCTCCTCCTCATCTCCACCTCATCTCTGACTCTCCACCTCACCTCCGACTCTCCACCTCATCTCCGACTCTCCTCATCTCCGACTCTCCACCTCATCTCCGACTCTCCTCCTCATCTCCGACTCTCCACCTCATCTCCGACTCTCCACCTCACCTCCGACTCTCCTCCTCACCTCCTACTCTCCTCCTCATCTCCGACTCTCCTCCTCATCTCCTACTCTCCACCTCACCTCCGACTCTCCTCCTCATCTCCTACTCTCCTCCTCATCTCCGACTCTCCACCTCACCTCCGACTCTCCTCCTCACCTCCTACTCTCCATCTCACCTCCGACTCTCCTCCTCATCTCCTACTCTCCATCTCACCTCCGACTCTCCTCCTCATCTCCAACCCCCCTCCTCATCTCTGACTCTCCTCCTCATAATAATGATAATAATAATAATAATAATCCTGTCTGTGTTATGTGTCTGTTTATTGTTGTGCAGTTTGTTAGTCAGTGCGGCAGCTGATGAATATGATCATGAATATGAATGTGATGATTATAAGCATTAATATCCTCATTATGTAGATGATTATGATTATTATAATGATCATTATGGTAATGATCTGTTAAAGCAGTCTGAGCAGAATCAGCCGGTTTATCCGGAGCGCTGCAGTTCAGTGAGACAGACTGATACAGAACATCAATCATAACATTAATCATAACATCAATAACATTAATAACATCAATAACATCAATAACATTAATAACATTCATAACATTAATAATGATGATAAATGACGATGATAAACACAGAAACGCGGCTTGTTTACCAGATCAGCTCTCCGTCCTGCACGGCTGCGCTCTGACGTCATCTCCGCCTCAACCCAACCGTCTGGGCGGAGCGCGCACTGGAGGCGGGGCCAACTGTCTGATTCACCCAATCACAGCGCGTCACCCGGCTACGCCATTCGCCACAGAGCCGCATCGGCCGAGCCTGACCACTTCCCATCCCCCTGCTATAAACCCAGAGGACCGCCAGGGGCGCCCGAGAGACAGACCGCAGTCCGCAGAGGAGCAGAAACGAGGGGATGAAACGGAAGTTAAACAGCGTGTAAATGTTCATCCAGGATCTTCAAGGATTCGAGGAGATTTACTGTCATTCGCATCGCATGAGGTGGAGCGAGACGATGAACTCAGACTCACAACAAGCACTGTGTTCAAAAACTATATATACATATATATAAATAAATATAAACATGTATGGAAACACAATAAATAATAATCCTCTTCCAGCATCTGGAGGTCCTTCATTTTCTGACAGTAGAAATAAGTATTTAACTTCATTTCCATTTTTCTACAGTAAAAAGCTTTTCTGTAAAAGTGAGGCATTACTGCTATGACGTCATCAAACTTTTATTACTGCAGATATAGTTATCGTCCTCTCTACCCTGCACCCTACATAATAATAACAACAACAACAATAATAATGATAATAATAATAATAATGATAATCATAATAATATAATAATAATAATAATAACAATAACAACAACAATACCCTGCACCCTATATAATAATAATAACAATCATAATAATAATAACAACAACAACAACAACAATCATAATAATAACAACAACAATGATAATAATAATCATAATAATATAATAATAATAACAACAATAACAACAATAATGATAATAATCATAATAATATAATAATAATAATACAATAATAAAACAATAATACAATAATAATAACAATAATAATAATAATAATACAATAATAATAACAATAATAATAATAATAAATACATGACCAAAATAATTTGTTGTATTTAAACCTAAATTAATAAATTTAAATTTCTAATTTTTCTGATCGTGGACCTGCTACACCAGCTTTCTGTCCAGATATCTGTGGACCCCCATCTAATGAGCGTGTTCAGGATGTGTTGAGCTAATTGTGTAAATAAGCATTACAGTGTCTAAAGATATATAATACAGTGAAAACTCATCAGGTCATATTTAATATTAATTTTATAAAAAGTGAAACATTTCAAAGCTGAATAAACGATACAGAATCAACAATGAAACAAAGGAAACAGGCTTGAAATATTTCACTTTCAATGAAATTAATATAAAATATACCTGAAAAACACACTTTATTGTTTTAAATGTACCAGTGTTGTCAATAAGACTCTCTATTCTAACCCCAGACGGCAGACAGGAAGTGACTTAAGTTTATTAGCTTATATAACTCAGGATCTGCAGGTCCTCATTCCTGGTCTCCAACGCCTCTGATGTTACATCACCACTGATAAAAGTAAAAGCTCCTTGAGGAACCACAGAGGTTTTTCTACAGTTTAAATCTGAAGAACCTCTTAAGGTGCTTCAAGGAGCTTTCAAGAAAAGGATAAAGGTTTCCTGAAGGTTCCTAGAAGCCCCTTAACCTTTAGAACTCTCTAGATGTTTTTGTAGGACAGAGCAGTAAACATGCACCGGAAGCTCCTTTGGTATTGAAACTGGGATTGAATTCAGTTGAATTATATGAATATGAATTTCATCATCTTATGATGAGATGTTTTGATGTGATTCTGAGATACAGAGCCTAGAAAACAGCGTGTGAAGTGTGAAGTGTGGACCTCAGACTATAAGAGTGAGGAGGTTTCTACACAGCTTCGCACTGAAGACTCCAAAAGTTCCTCAAAGATCTAGTACTTTTAACAGAGTGGATTATCTCGGACTGGACGCTGCGAGCAGAATAAAGATCAAACTTCCTAAAAATGGCAAAAATACAGGTTTATTTTCAGCACAATAAAGCAGAAAAACAGTGAAGCCGTACAAACATTAGAATTCAACACATTTACAGTCGAGTGCAAGAAGCCCTGCATCGAGATTCCCTTCAGCAAAACACCGTCCACTGAGCAGCACCGCCCGCGGAGACAGCAGCGTAACGAGGGTCCGACTGCTCGGGAAGCCAAGCCGAGAGCTCGTGCTACGGTACGGCCTTCACAGCCCTCGAAGCGGGTTCGCATGGAGACTGAATCACGGTTTAGGGCCGTCACGGTTCCTCCACCCGACACCAATAAATTAAAATGAATTAAAATTCACATTTCTAACCGAATGACGTCATCAGCAGTTTAAGCTGAAGCCATGTTACACACTGTGTTTACACACGTCTGTACACCTTTATAGTAAATACATTCTGAATATATACGGTGTGTATACATATACGTACGTAATGTATATAATATATATACAAACAATACAATTGATACAACTGGAATCACCTTTTCAATCAAATGAAAAACATGTTTAGCAGATAAATGTTAATAATAAAGATAAATATATGTTAACAAATCTTCAACAAATGATTAGAAAACAAAGTCCATAAATACGTTTTAACAGCGTCTAGAATTAGGTATTAAATTAATATCCAGAAACTCCTAATTAGGGCTCATGATGTCAGTCATGACGAATTTTTGGTGATTAATGTCTTTTTGTTGGACAAATTTTATCAGAAGGACATATTTTTCTGGAAAAAAAAAAAAGATTTAAAAAAATGATTAGTTCCCTACCTAATAATAAATAAATAAATTAACAACAACAACAACAACAACAACAATAATAATAATATCTATAATAAAATTCTAAAATAAAAATAGTTAAAAGCAGGTTTTAATTCTTTACTTTTTGCCTTTAAAATAATAAAAGTATTAATATGAAAAGACTTGTAGTATATTTTACAGTCTGTGTATATAATTTTATATAATTATTTAGGAATATATATATAAAGTACGATAGAGGACGTTTCCCAGTTCGTCTGTGAACAGGTTTTAAATTTTATTTTAATTTTATTTTTAATTTATTTCAGAATTTCTTTTGTAGAATTCAGACAGATTGATGATTAACCTGATGGACAGTGACAGCCCTAAACTGTTCCTCAGCGTTAATGGAAGTGAAGCCTGTCTGACAGTCGGGTGACGCTCCTGAATAAGGCTTGAGCTACAACGTGAGAGTAAGTGTGAGGACGAGCAGCTGTCCGGAGTAAACACGAGGGTTCCTTACCTTCAAAAAGGTTAACAGTCCAGTTATTCAGTCATAAACTCTTCAGTTCACAATTACAAAAATATTATACAGATCTGTCCACAACAACCTGACCTTTAACCTCCACTGCGCACGCCAGCAGCGTTTACATCATCGGACCCGCCAACGCGAGCGCGGTGTCAGTGTTCCTGTGTCCCGCACAATCAGAGACATTCAACAGCTTCAATCTCTACCGGCTCCGCCCACTCATCCCATAGCTGCTGTTGTGAGGTTGGATCGTCTCAACAAAACGAAAGTCACTAAACCCACAACGACTGGGGTTCGATTCCAGGAACAGCACACTACACCAGTAAGAGTCCCGGGAAACGAGTCAGTGTAACGGGACACAAACGTGGCTCACAAACAAAACACCAACAATAACCTGATCCAGGTGATCGAGCGTCCTCCGGCGTCAGGATCACCACGGTCTTAGAGCACAAACACAGTGTAAAGACGCCACACACAACACTGTTCCACCGTCAGTGAACTGGGATACCGGGAATGACACCAAACAAAACAACAACGAGAACGAGAGTGAAACCCAGTATGAATCTGCACTGACTGGGGATCAGCATGAATCTGTATCACAGCAACAAGAACCGTGATGTGATTCATCCAGTATCAATCTGCCTGTGATTGTGCCACAGAACCTTCTTTAGGTTCCACTCGGAACCCTCACGGACTCCCGGTGCTCCAAACCAACTGAGTTATTAGTCACGAACTAAGGAATCACTACAGATACATCAAATCATAGCTCTTGGATCGCTGATCCCGGCAGCCTCCATCACGGTTCAGTCCCACGACCAGCTGAAGTGTAAGGATCACCTACAGCTTCCAAATGTTCTTCATACAAAGGAAAACGCTTCCGTTGTAGGTTTGCATCCGTTTACTGTGAGAAAGGCTAAACGGGTTTTAGAGGAAAGGATGTCGTACGTCTTTACCATCTCTAACTGTTGCTCCGCAAACAGCAGGAAGAAGACAAGCGTCCCGAAGTGTGGAGGCGTGGGAGCTTCAACAGGACGCTCTCAAAACCTATACGTGAACCTTTCCCTTCAGTAGCCCTTTAAGCTACACTACAGACAACGTTCCCGCAGCAGGAAAAGTGGCCCAATTCCGATTTTCTCACCAAATCGGACCTTTCTTTAGGCTGTTCACACCACCTGTCCACCTCTATGTCCAAACCTGTTCACCGTCACTCTGGGCAGCATCACAGGAGCTGCAGTGACCGACAGCTGGACTCATCACTGAGAAAAAGGGCTCGTTGTTCTGGGTTTCTGTCATTTTGCCTTTAAGCGTTTTATTTTCCTTTGATGCTGCAGATTAGATTCCTGACCACCTCCACTGACCACCTCCACCACCACTGATCACCTCCATCACTGCAGTCGTCCATTTTCCCTTCTCCTCAGACTGCATATAGAGGGAACGCCGAGAGAACCAGGCGTAAAAACCAATGAGTTGCCCTGATTTATATGAAAGAGACCCAAATCAGAATTGAAACTGTCCAATTCAGGGTGTCTGCTGTTCACACCGTCACATCTGGGTCACATAAAGATCGGACCGGGTCACTGTAAGGGTCACTGTAACCCGCTGTCCGATCTGATGGTGTCCAAAAACAATCATACATCTGTAAATCTGTACAACACTCGGAATCAGACATTCAGTTCCGATTTGGGTCACTTTCGTATGTCCAATATGTGACTCTGAACGGACAAACTGGACATTCCTCAGAACAGACGGACAGAAGTATTAAACCCCTGTTAAACAGCCATAAAAAGATCAGATTTGGAGATAAAATCACACACACACACATGCGCACACACACACACACGCACACACACACACACACACACACACACACACACACACACACACACACACACACACACAAGCACACAAGCACACACACACGCACGCACACACACACACACGATGGTGGAGATCCGTTTTCAGAGCTGTGTGGACACCAGATTTGAGCCACTTTCATACGTGGTGTAATTCGGTTCCGCGCCGGTTCTGAGAGTGTGTGGTGCTTCACCACCAGGTGATCTTAAACTCATAGATGGGCCGTTTGCAGTAGTAGTGGTTAATGAGATGCTTGTCACACACGCCGATGCACTGCTGGTCCGCTGCGATGCCGCGATCGGCCAGGTCGCTCACGATGCAGTGCAGCAGGTCGTAAACGTCCGCCACTGCCTCCCACGGCCCAAACGACACGTCCACCTCGCAGTGGTGCTCGAACAGCTTGGCCTCGCTTTCCGAGCGCTCGAACCGCAGGGAGTTGAAGAGCGGCCGCTCGTACGGCGTGATGGGCATTTCCTCCTTATACACGCACACCTTCAGCTTAGCGAAGCGGGCCTTCCTCTGCATCGCTCGCAGCTTCGCTATCTCCACGATCCGCTCCAGATTATCTGCGGGACAAAGAGGACGCTGAACCTTCACACTCTTGTTTATGTGGTTCTGACACTGCGTGACTCACTGTAAACTGTACACATGGAGGACAGTATGCGGGTGACACTGAGAGCGGATCCCGAGCAGAGCTACGCCGCTCTTCTGCAGTCTGTTTAAAGCGGCGTCTTCGGTGTCGTACCTTTGTAATACGGGAGCAGGTCGAGGAACGCCTGACGGACTTTCTCTCCGGTCAGAGGTTGCGTGTCCTCCAGGCTCTCCAGCAGGGGGCCGATAGCGTAATACTGCGCCTCTCTGTGTACCGCACGCACACGGTCCCTCTGTGGCAGCTCCCCCTCGCGCAGAAAATTCAGTATGTCCCTAAACACCCATCACACACACACACACACACACCCACACACACACACACACAGTGTTAGATGGTGGGACGTTCCAGACATTTAACATTCCTCGATCCACAGTGTGGCAGCTCCCACCATCACGCCTCAATCAAACTCCCGTCACAGGTGGGTGTCACCAAGCTGCGCCCTGAGGCAACGCCCCTTCATTACCAGTAGTCTATACCATAGCAACCGCTTAGCAAAAGCCAGCCAACCACTTGGATTGGCCTAGCAACCACCTAGGTTACTCATGTTGCACAACTGCCTTCGAGATCTCCAGGAAAGAACTTCTGCAGTTGTTCATATTATTAAAACACTGAGACAACGACGCGGGAGGTGCCCACAGCTGCACGTCCCAGTGTGAATATCACCGTAACATGCTGGAGCCAGAATCCCTGACTCAAACAGTCCTCTCTCACCCGAAATACGCGCCGTCCCGGTCGATGAAGTAGCGTCCCTCAGCATCTCGAGGGATATGGTGGCGTCCACTGAACATGGCTGCCAGCATGGTGTCCTCATAGCGCCGCAGGGTGGACAGGCGAGTGGTAAAATGCGTACCGCCAACGTTCAGAGGAATCACCTCAGGAAACTGCAGGAACAGAGGGAGACTGACTGTTACTACAGTGCAACACAACACCACACCACACAACACAACCCAGCACAACACCCTACAGAGCAGTACAACACAATTCCACGGTTTCACTCTTTTACACTGTGGTTACACTACTGTTTCTGTCATGGCCATTTTCAGGGTTACACCTCACCTGTTACCATGTTTAGACCTTGCTTTCATGATCATTTACGTAGTTATGCTACAGTCGTTTCACTGCCTAAACTACACCTGTTTACTTATTTCCATCATTTTGCTACAGTCATTTCTGTGATTGTGCTAAATCTGTTTCTATGGTTACACTATAACGGTTTCCGTGGCTACACTACCCACCTTCTTTTGCCACACCCACTTTGAAGAGTTTGTTTATGGTACCTCTATTGTTGTCATGGAGAATAAGGTGGATACCTGACCCCGTGGTTATGCCATTACCGTTTCCATAGATACGGTGAATCCATTACTACGGACGCACTGAATAATTCATAGCGAACAATGACGTGATAAAATTGCAACCAGTGCAAAGACACTCACTGACCAAGGCTGGCCGAGAGGATGACCGTCTGAAGACACTACGTGTGTGTTTTCATTCAGTTCGTGTTTGCTGGTCAGCTGGTCCGTTAATATTGTAAATTGTAGGCGGTGTTATTCATGCAATGGTCAGAAAAATATGGTCAGTCTTTGTCCAAACATGTCATCTTGTTTCAGACAAAAGGTTTTATTTGGGTGCATCTCTGACCTTTACTGTGGTCATAAGTGCTGACCGGTCTTACAGTGCAGATAAAGAGGTAAATCAATAACCTACGACTGTCTTTTGGGCCGAAAGCAGAATCGAGCTCATCATATTTAAAGAGCAGAAAGGCTTTAACGCGATTACACTAATCAGAGGACACGGTCAGTTCATCAGTGACACCTTCAGCAGGGCCGAACACGATTACACCCCTTAATCCCACACAGCCAAGATCTGGCACACGTGACGGGGGCCAGAGAGAGAAGCCGTGGACCCACCCCCAAGAGAAACGAGCCAATGGGGTGTGAGTAAACATCTGCAGCAGATCAAATCCAACAGTTAACGGGGAACGCCCCCATGATAAACACACCCCCAGCCTACAGTCCTAACACGCCCCCTCCCTATGATAAACACACCCCCAGCCTACAGTCCTAACACCCCCCATGATAAACACACCCCCAGCCTACAGTCCTAACACGCCCCCTCCCTATGATAAACACACCCCCAGCCTACAGTCCTAACACCCCCCATGATAAACACACCCCCAGCCTACAGTCCTAACACGCCCCCTCCCTATGATAAACACACCCCCAGCCTACAGTCCTAACACCCCCCATGATAAACACACCCCCAGCCTACAGTCCTAACACGCCCCCTCCCTATGATAAACACACCCCCAGCCTACAGTCCTAACACCCCCCATGATAAACACACCCCCAGCCTACAGTCCTAACACGCCCCCTCCCTATGATAAACACACCCCCAGCCTACAGTCCTAACACCCCCCATGATAAACACACCCCCAGCCTACAGTCCTAACACGCCCCCTCCCTATGATAAACACACCCCCAGCCTACAGTCCTAACACCCCCCATGATAAACACACCC
>CM067519.1:349060-361560 GCA_034509495.1 Acestrorhynchus altus
TGTGTGTGTGTGTGTGTGTGTGTGTGTGTGTGTGTGTGTGTGTGTGTGTGTGTGCGCAGAAAGCCATGAGGGAAAGTCACACAGTCCATCCTTCACAAGGCAGCCAAGCCTGGAGACGGACCGTGTGTCCAGAGACTTTGTAGACTTCCTGAAGAACCTGCAGAAACCTGGGCGGGAAATCCACAAACAGAGCCGAGCGTTCATCGAGAGCATGGCCAGCAAAAAGGTGAGAGGTCATCTAACTGCTGCCCACCCAGATTAAACACGGCCCCCCTTCTGACCCCACGGTAGCCGAGGTTTTACAATCAAACAGTGGGACTAAGAGGCAGTTCAATGTGGTCAGTGCCGGCGGTGGTCATTGTGTCCAGTGTGTCTGTTGTGTTGTTCTAGTGTTTAGTGTGTCCAGTGAGGTCAATGTTTTTGTTGTGTCTAGGGTGGTCAGTGCGTTCATTGTGGTCAATGTGTCCAGTGTGATCATTGTTTCTGCTGTGTTGTTCTCGCGTTTTTAATGCGTCCACTGCGGTCACTGTGTCCGGTATGCTCAGTGTACCCAGTGTGTTCAACGTGTCGATGTGTCCAGTGTGGTCAGTGGGCAAACATTACAGGAACGTATGGCCACGTCCTGCAGAACAGGGTTAAACGGGGTACAGAACGTGGAGGTTCAGCAGCTAGAAGATCCAGAGTGTATTTATATGTGAAGGTGTAACTGAACACGGTTCTAGTCGGGGAATAATGAACGAACCTGTGAGACACAGAATGTGTCCTATGGTTTATTTGTCCCCTTAGAGGAACCGGTCAGTTCAGAGCAGCGCAGGCAGATCAGATTCCAGCTCAGACCTGCCGGATTTTCCTCCGTGAGCGATTTCAGCCGCTGTTGTGTAAACAGGTTTCTCCACAGTGTGTCATTGAGATTATCTCGGACCACTCTTGTGAAAGACGTGAAAGACTTGAAGGACAAACACGTACAAGAAGTTACATCATAATGTAACTGCCGTCCAATATTTACTCAAGAGTCCACACACTGAGCGGTGCCTGATGGGACGGGAATTAAGGTTCACCAGTGAAATTGATGTGATGTTTTAGGACCTGGGTGCTGATGAGCTCTCCGAGTGTGTCCAAGACTTCTACCAGAACATGTCTGACCGGCTGATATCTCATTTTAAAGGTAGGACATCATGAGTTCTTCTCTTTCATGTTTTCTCAGAATGTAGAGGTGTTTTCAGTCAATGGGGGACAATCAGGTGTGAGTGGACGCCCTCTTTTATTTAAAGAACATGGATCTATCAAAGTCTGATCTTCACAGCATGTTTATGGAAGAGTATCATGAACAATGAGGAGCTCAGAAGAAGAGCTGTTGATGCTCTTCAGGCTGAAGAAGGTTACAAAACCATCTGTAAAGACTTTGGTCTCCATCGATCAACAGTCTTCCAGCTCACAAAGGAACCCAAGAGAACTTCTAACCATCTAAAGGTCTTTCTCACATTGGCTGATGTTAATGTTCATCAGTCCAAAAGAGAGAGAACCTCACGTTACAGGTAGACCATACAAAAGCTCGTTTAAGGAGAAAAGATATGTTTCAGACAATCAAAAATAAAAACCAGTGAACCTTTATTTACACTCAGAGGACATTGAGGGACGTCCTCGTTCAGAAAAAAGACATTTTAATAACATATATATAACGTAATAAGAAATAGAACAAATGGAGTAATATCTGGATTTGAGATCTGTATGATCTGAGTCGAGCTCTCTGTGAAGCTCTCGCTGTGTTCCCTTCAGGCTCTTCTGAAAAGGTGGAGCGAGTGATGGATCAGGTCGAGAAGTACATCATGACCCGCCTCTATAAGAGTGTGTTCTGTCCCGAGACGACGGACGACGAGAAGAAAGACCTGGCCACGCAGCACAGGATCCGGTCAGGAGCTTCACTCACATTTCCCCAAAATATCTCAACCCTTCAGCACATTTTATTATTATTATCATTTATATTTCAGAACCTTTATTTTACAAAAACATCGTATTAGTTTACAAAACAACAGTAAGACTTTTATTTTACAAAAACATCGTATTCGTTTACAAAACAACAGTAAGACTTTTATTTTACAAAAACATCGTATTCATTTACAAAACAACAGTAAGACTTTTATTTTACAAAACATCGTATTAAAAACTGTTATTAAGTTCTTTATATGCTTGTGATCATTATTATAAAATGTATTAATTTACAAAGTAAGACTTTTATTTTATAAAAATACTGTTTTTATTATTTGTGATGATGTGAATTTGTCATTTAGAAACAACCATCAGAGCTTTTATTTTACAACAAATAGAATGAAAACCTGTTTTTATTGAAGGTTTGCTCTCAGCTGCAGTAAGTGATTGTGAGAGATATTAGAAATGACTGGTGGTTGTGATGTAATTTAATATATTAACAGTAAATCAGTTCCAGATTGCTCCGCCCCTAAACTACAGCCGTACAATATGGATGAAGTAGTGTAATTCCACTGAGATCACAGCACACTGACGGTGAACACAATGATGTAATAATACAGTAACGTTCTGTAATATTTAGGTGACAGTATTGATTTCTTATCTGCTGTCCAGAGATCCAGATGTTTTGGAGATCCTTCCTGTAACTGGTGTGTTTGGTTGTGGGGTTGCAGGGCGTTACACTGGGTCACCATCCAGATGCTGTGTGTTCCTGTGGATGAAGAAATTCCCGAGGTGGCCGACAGTGTGGTGAAGGCCATTACAGGTGAAACTGGACTTTATCTATTAAGGGTCGGTTTATCGGTTTATCAGTTTATTGGTTTATCTGTTTATCGGTATATCGGTGTATCGGTTTATCAGTATATCAGTTTATCGGTTTATCGGTATATCGGTTTATCGGTATATCAGTGTATCGGTTTATCAGTTTATCGGTGTATCGGTTTATCTGTTTATCGGTGTATCGGTGTATTGGTTTATCGGTTTATCGGTTTATCGGTTATAGGTTTATAGGTTTATTGGTTTATCGTTTTATAGGTTTATTGGTTTATCAGTTTATCGGTGTATCGGTTTATCAGTTTATCGGTGTATCGGTTTATCAGTTTATCGGTGTATCGGTGTATTGGTTTATGGGTATATCAGGTATATCGGGTATATCGGTGGGTCATAATCAGTTACAGTGAAGCAGGTTGAAGATGAAATGATGTCATTTTGGATAATGAAGTGGTATTTATTGCGTGTACGTGTGTAATAATCATGTATGTATTTGATATATATTAAAGTATATATATGTAATGATATTATACGCTTCATGCTTTTCGTCACAGATATCATCGAGATGGACTCCAAACGTGTGCCCAGAGACAAGCTTGCCTGCATCACCAGCTGCAGTAAACACATCTTCAACGCCATTAAGGTCACTAAGAAAGAGCCCGCCTCGGCCGACGACTTCCTGCCCACCCTCATCTACATCGTCCTGAAAGCCAACCCCCCCCGACTGCAGTCCAACATTCAGTACATCACCCGCTTCTGCAACCCCAGCCGGCTGATGACCGGCGAGGACGGCTATTACTTCACCAACCTGGTGAGACGCCGCGCCTCCGGGGATAATGTAGCTTACAGTAGCTTCCAATTAGCATGGTGCTTCAGGATGTCCTACAGAACCTGTACGCCGCCGTGACCAAACGTATCTCGCTTTCTGTCCCGACTAGAGGCCCGACGGGGACATACATAGAGCATCGTTACGTCCTCACGCAGAAACATCAAGTCCGTTCCAACTCCTTACTGGCGTGTTATTTATGTCAGCGTCATTATTGAACAGTAGACGAGCAGAACATGTTGTCGCTGTCGTACCCCTACAGTCATCCAAATGTCCAAATGTCCTCCTCCTATCACCTCTTATTATTAATCATCTTCCCTGTCTTTCTGCAGTGCTGTGCGGTGGCCTTCATTGAAAAGCTGGACGCTCAGTCTCTGAACCTCAGCCCGGAGGATTTCGAGCGCTACATGTCCGGCCAGGTGTCTCCGCGGAGACAGGACGATCCAGACTCCTGGATGCACTCCAGCTCCAGCGTCAACCCCTTAATCAGCCAGCTACACCACAATCTGGACATGCTGACGAGTCTGGAGAAGCGACAGCAGCAGGTTCTGGACGGAGCAGTGACCTTGCAGAACGAACTGAAGGAGTGGCAGGACAACGTGTCCCGGGAAGTTCAGGAAATCTTGGAAAAATTCCCGCTGGAGATTAAACCGCGGGCGTCGGCCATAGACGCTGAAAACGTAGAAAACGACAGGCTTCCTCCACCGCTCCAGCCGCAGGTCTTCGCTGGCTAACGGCTGTGGGGACGCTGCTGATATTATGGGATGTTTTGAAAAGGCCTGTCTGCAGGCCAGGTTGGGTTCGGGGGGCTTCGTTTGTCGGTAATCTCTACTCTCGCACTTTGATTTTCGCTCTAAACGTGGAATTTGTTTGCGCAGCTGAGCAGCAGCTCTGGCCCCACAGGAGAACATCTCAACCCCTGCGGTCTCCACACTAATCATCATAGTGTTTCTGATCAGCTCTGACTAACCTTCAGCGTCACCTCCAGCTTCCGCAGATACGCTTCGTTCACACGTGTCTCTCATTAATCCGCTTGTTCTGATTGGCCTAATACATAAGAAGGTGATCTGATTGGTCTGATAGTCCAGGAGCTGTTCTTTAGGACTGTTCTGACCTGTAACGTCTCATAAACGTGTGGTTCTAGCAGGAAATCTGACACATCGTGGAAATGATCTTTACTGGTTTCAGACCTGCTTGTGTCCTTTCTCGGTGCTTGAAATGTGGATTCATTGACATTGGTGTTACGTCAGGAGAACATACGGTACCTTTATTGTTATTTTGGGAACGTACTCGTGTCTTTAGGTGTAGTAATATTGTACTGTAGGGGGTGAACACTAGTTACAGATTTGACATGGTGTCTTCGGTGCTGTTGAAGGTACTACAGGGTGGAACATTTATCCGACGCCGAGTCTCACCCACAGACTCTCACTGGTGCAGCCCAGCGTAGTTACCCCGACTGGGAGTGGAACCCAGTCCCCCACATGGTGTTGCTTTACGCTCCCCTTTAAGCCGAGTTATAACGAAGACCCACACAAGCTCGCTCGATTGGTCAGGACGCTCCCCGCACACAGTAAACACACTGTGATTGGTCAGAGGGCTCATTTACATATCACAGCATTACAGTAGCTTCGGGAAGATTCAGTTCAACGTGATCGATCAAACCGCATGCAGTCGACCAATCAACACTCTTTTGGTATCTGATGTGTCAGCAGTTCAGCTCCACCCATTCAGCCTGCAGCAGTTTAGCTCCACCCATTCAGCCTACAGCAGTTCAGCCCCGCCCATCTCTAAACTGAATGGAGCAGGACCCGGAACCTCTTTCACCTCAGCACAGTGTGGTATCTCTCCGCCCACTGAGCTCCTGTGAGACAGTGGACGAGCACTACAGCGGGACGTTATGAGGACGATAATGTAGCTCCAGTTTTAGATTAAATGTGTAAATAAGGTCTGTTTATGCCATTTTAATAAACCGTGGTTTTTAAATAAACAGGTTTTATTTCAGGGACATTTTCATCACGATGGGTCACAGTCCAATGTTCGTAACGATAACCCAGTATCTCCAGATTACTAAAGAAACCCGTCAGAATCCAAACGTCCTTCAACATGAGTTCACTTACAGTCGTATCATCACTGAAGAACACCGTGTGTGTTTGAGCTGCGGTCGCGTACTGACAGTGACATTAACACTATGATCATAAGGAGCTGACGTTGGGTTTGTCTTAAAGATTTGATCATTGCGATCATTTTTTATTTCTTTATTTATAAAGTAAAAGTCACTGGCATCTGTAATTTCCAATTCAATAAAGCTGAACGTCAGTAAAGCTCGGCCCTGCTTCAGTGTTTATTTCATACAATATTCAGTACAGCCTACAGCAGTTTAGCCCCACCCATTCAGCCTACAGCAGTTTAGCCCCACCCATTCAGCCTACAGCAGTTCAGCCCCACCCATTCACGCTCAAGCATTTCAGCCTAAACTTTTGGAATGAGCTACAGTACAGGGCAGCCAATCAGAACAGAAATAATTTACATACATTAATGTTTTCTTTAGGATGGACCCCAACTGGACATTGAAGTTCAGGTCAGGCTTCATGAGGAAAATGCAGATCAATGCTGTCATCTAGTGGTCAGTTTAAGTTATAGGTCTGAAAACTGACCATACTGAACCTATTCTAGTATCTTCATATTCTGATAATAATAAATATAATAATGATAATGATATTAATAATTATAATGATATTAATGATAATGATATTAATAATGATGATATTAATAATGATAATGATATTAATAATGATAATGATATTAATAATGATAATGCTATTGATAATGATATTAATAATGATATTAATAATGATGATAATTATAATGATATTAATATTAATAATGATAATGATATTAATAATGATAATGATATTAATGATATTATAATGATGATATTAATAATGATAATGATATTAATAATGATATTAATAATGATATTAATATTAATAATGATAATAATAATGATTAGTAAAGTATATATGTAATATAAAATGATATAATTGTATTGTGCTTTGATCTGGTTATGTATTATTAATCTCGGAGGTCCGTGTGAGCAGGTAGTTATTTAAACGTTGGTTGATACTGTGTACGACTGTTTCAAACACTGACAAATATTACATGCATTATATTTTAAACCTGACTACAGTATGTGGACTAAAGTATTGGGACAGCTGCTCGTTCACTGATTCTTCTGAAATCAAGTGTATTATAAATAATTTATTCTGCTTCTGTTGGAGTAACTGTCTCTACTCTCCAGAAGAGACTTTCCACTAGATTCTGGAACATTGCTGTGAGGATTTGATTGCATTCAGGTACAAGACCATTAGTGAATTCGAGGATTTTGGATGATCACGGAACAGACAAGCTGTCTGTGCATTTGCACATCTGTGTCAGCAATGGGTGCTGATATGAAGGGGTGAGGGGACTTGATCTTTTCACTAAATCATGGCTCTGTAGAAACTCTGTTTGGTGGGATTCAGGCTGGATGGAACTCCAGGAGCTCATTTGGGATTTTCCAGTTTGGCCCATTTTTAATAAAGGCCCCACGTTCTTCCAAACTCTGGCGTGGTCCTGCAGCTCTGCAGCTCTCAGATTAGAATACGGGTCACCTTCTCTCAGGAGACACCAGCAAAGACATGACTGCTCTCTCTCTCTCTCTCTCTCTCTCTCTCTCTCTCTCTCTCTCTCTCTCAAAGAGTTTATCCTTCTACTGTCAAGAGAAGACTTTATACTAGATTCTGGAACATTGCTGTAAGAATCTGATAGTATGGAGCTCCATCGTTCCAGAGAACACGGTTCCACTGCTCCACAGCTCAGTGCTGGGGGTCTTTATACCCTCTAGTCCACACCTGCTATTAGACATGGAGACAATAGAGACATGTTTGTTTATCTGCTCCAGAGAGTCCTATTCTATTGGCAGGACTTCTCTACAGGGACTAGACCAGCTGTGTGTGCATTTGCACATCTGTGTCAGTGATCATAATTATATGTTCATTTTCTAAAATGTATAATAAACATTTATTTATTTTATATTGCTGTGTGAAAATGGTTATTTTATTACTGTATTATGATCAAGATCATATTTATTATTGATGATTAATTACTGATTATTGATTAATTATTGATAATTCACGCTTTCTGCTGCATGGTTGCAGTTTCGGAAGTGGGCGGGGTGTAAGGTGAAACCCCGCCTTCTCTCCCCCGAACCCGTTAGTGATTGGTTGTTGTAAAGGAAGGCGCCGCTGTGATTGGTGGGAGCGGTTTCCCATGGTGACGGCCCGCCCACAGCAGTGTATGTGCTAAGCTAGCCCGCTGGCGGACGGGCGTAGGGTATTGATCGGTGATCGGCGGGATTGATCTGCGGGGTGAGGAGCTCGTGGCGGCGGGAGCGCTGTGAGGACCGAGCCGCGCCTGTGCTAAGCTAACGCTGTTTGTGTGAGCTCGCGCTCGGACCGGTTCGGCTCGGTTCGGCTCGGTTCTTCTCTCCCGGGTCCGGCCTTCTGTTCTGCAGTGAGTCTGTTTACATTCCTCCTCTTTAATACAGACACACCTTTAATCCATTACATCCAGCTTCCCTCAGAGTTACATCAGTCTGATCCCAACCGAACCGACTCCGATCCCGTCTGAACCGACTCTGATCCCGTCTGAACCGACTCTGATCCCAACCGAACCGACTCTGATCATAACCTACTCTGATCCCAGCCGAACCGACTCTGTACCGACTCTGAACCCGTCTGAACCGAGTAGGAACAGACTGATCCCAACCGAACCGACTCTGATCCCAACCGACTCCGAACCGACTCTGATCCGAACCAGGTCTGGGTCAGGTGCTGGTTGTACTGGTCAGAAAATTTAGCTTTAAAGCTTAGAGCTGCAGGTGCTGGTTGTACTGGTTCTGTTTAACCCACTTTATCAGCACTGATGTATTAATCTTTTTAATCATCTGCTCTTAATTTAATGTAACTGCTTGTCTTCTCTGCCATCAGCTCTGAGAGGAAACGAGGACCACAGTTCATCAAAAACACCGATTAAACTGGCTGACATGGATGAGCAGAGTGTCGAGGTGAGTCTTCTGGGAGGGTTTGTTTCAGTGCTCCTCACCGTGATCCTGCCATTCCCTTTCAGAAGTCACTGGTCACTCCGTCGACAGAAGCGTGAAGCCTTGGTGTCGTCGTGGACGATCGGTTATGTTTGACTCATTTTGCAAACTTTACAGCATCAGAATTCCACCTTTTCTGTCTGGAGAGCAGCTCGGGTTCTCGTTCAGTCGTCAGTTCGAGAGTAGAACTGCAGCTCCCTTCTAGCTGACCTTCCTCAGTGACCATCAGACCCGGCTGATCCAGAATGCAGCAGCACATGGCCTACAAAGTGCTGAGAGAGGGGGCGGGGCTGATGATCAACCTGTATACAGACTCTGTCTGATCAGAGAGAGGGGGCGGGGCTGATGATCAACCTGCACAC
Organism: Acestrorhynchus altus; assembly: GCA_034509495.1. Taxonomy (NCBI): domain Eukaryota; kingdom Metazoa; phylum Chordata; class Actinopteri; order Characiformes; family Acestrorhynchidae; genus Acestrorhynchus; species Acestrorhynchus altus. The sequence continues at coordinate 358,143 of CM067519.1, forward strand.
AGACTCTGACTGCAGAGAGAGAGGGGCGGGGCTGATGCTCCAGTCATACAGACTCTGACTGATCAGAGAGAGGGGCGGGGCTGAAGATCACGCCTGTATGCAGACTCTGACTGATCAGAGAGAGGCGAGGCTGAAGGTAACCTGCATACAGACTCTGACTGATCAGAGAGAGAGCGGGGCTGATAGTCAACCTGCATACAGACTCTGACTGATCAGAGAGAGGGGCGGGGCTGATGCTCAACCTGCATACGAACTCCTGACGAATCCAGAGAGAGAGCGGGGCTGATGATCAACCTGCACGCCACAGACTCTGACTGATCAGAGAGAGGGGGCGGGGCTAATGCCATGACTGACTCAGATATTGGGTTACAGAGGAAAATGAGAAGGGAGGGGCTGTTTGCTCTCTTTCTTTGCTCACACAGTGTTTCAGAATAAAAGTCCTGAGAAGGGATAACACTGATACACAAATAATCAAAATAATAAAGAATTTTCAGGTTGTTTTTGATTTTATTTGGACTGCTGTGTCCATGTCAATTTAATCATTACAGATAAATCATCAAAATGACTGAATTTTCTTCAGAGCAGCTCAGAAGATCTCAGCTACCTTCTTCAGAAGGAGAATCTCTTCTTGCTCTGTTTCTTTCTGCCTGCATCTGTTCTAAGGGGGTCTGTAGTTTCTGCACTGATCAGTCTTATTGATCAGAGGAATCAGTTGATGATGGGGGTTTAAACTGTGTGTGTTACTCTGAGTTGTGCTGTTGGTTGTCTCCTCTTAGAGTATAGCGGAGGTGTTCCGCTGCTTCATCTGTATGGAGAAGCTGCGAGATGCTCGCCTCTGCCCTCACTGCTCCAAACTCTGCTGTTTCAGCTGCATACGGGTTAGTGTATATACACACACACACACACACACACACACACACACACACATTTGTGCCATGGGGATGTGGTTCAGCTCTTCTCCAATTGGACAGACTTTACTTTAGCGAGGCCTGTCCGCTGCAACACCTCCTCGTTTCTCCTCTCTCTGTCCACTCTATCAGCTCCTCTGATCACACAGGTTCTCTTTGTGGTTCTATAATTCAGACTGTAGTTCATCTGTTTCTCTGAAACTTTATTCTCCTCCTTTCACCCTGATCTTCAATGATCAGGACCCCTGAGACCACCACAGAGCAGATATGATGTGGGTGGTGGTTCATTCTCAGCACTACAGTCACACTGACATGGTGGTGGTGTGTTAGTGTGTGTTGCTGGTACGAGTGGATCAGATACAGCTATTGCTGCTGGGTGTTTAAACCTCAGTGTCCCTGCTGGACCGAGAGCAGTCCACCAAGCAGAAATGTGCAGCTGACAGCGTCCTGCGAGCACTGATGAAGGACTAGAGGACGACAGAAGCACAAACTGTGCCAGAAAGATGAGCTTCTGTGCTCTGACTTTTACATCTACAAGGTGGATCAACTAGGTAGAAGTGTCTATTAGAGTGGACAGTGTTTAAACACTCCAGCGGCACTGCTGTCTGCAATAACACACCACCACCATGTCAGTGTGACTGCAGACAGTGAAATAAATATCAGTAGAAGTTGTGTCTCTACTCATCTCTCTTTAGTGTCCAGTGTTCAGGTTAATCCTATCTCCAGGAGACTGCAGGGTCGGAGACTGGACACTCGTCCTTATTAGGGTGTTAGTGATGTTTCTTACTAGTTTGATCTGTTTTAATGTGTGTGTGTGTGTGTGTGTGTGTGTGTGTGTGTGTGTGTGTGTGTGTGTGTTTGTTTAACAGCGATATTTGTGAACAGAGAGCCCAGTGTCCACACTGCCGGTAAGTCCCGCTGTCCTGCAGCTCTGTAATACACTGGTAGAGCCGACTGAGTCTGGATTTATTGATGTATTTGTTTGTGTGTGTTTACTCTGAGAGATCATTCAGGGAAAGGTTGATACACACACACACACACACACACACACACACACACACACACACACACACACACAGAGTTTAATAAAAATGCAGCTCTGTTTCAGGATGTACTGTCTACTCCTGAAGTGTAAACAGTCCATGTCGGTTCATAATTCACCAAAAAGATTCCTCTCTGCTCGTTTACACAAATCCAATATACGTGTGTGTGTGTGTGTGTGTGTGTGTGTGTGTGTGTGTGTGTGTGTGTGTGTGTGTGTGTGTGTGTGTGTGTGTGTGTGTGTGTGTGTGTGTGTGTGTGTGTGTGTAGAGGCTCACTGCAGCTCAGGAGTTGAGTGAACTGTCGCTGGGCAGAGAGTGACCCAGCAGCTGGACACCTCCAGCTGTGCAACCTTAGCAAACATGAAGAAAACGACAAAGACAAGTGAGCCTCTCTTTTCACAGGAGAAGAGCAGACACTGTTCGTTACACCATAACCGTTATGAAGCGGCTGTGATTCTGTGGACATTAGAGGTGGACGATTACGGTCAAATTTACCATCGCTCTGGTTTTCATACAGGTGTGAGAACCATCACGAGAAACTGGCGTGTTCTGCTGGACCTGTAAGAAGTGTATCTGTCCCAGTGTGCTCTGTGGGGAGGAATGGTATGAACCTAACGGGACTCTGGAGGTCCAGACAGTGGACACGTTAATATTTACCCACATAATAACAATAATAACAACAACAATAACAATAATAATAATAATCATAATAATAATAATAATAATAATAATAATAGTTTTCTAGTTGAGAAAGAAAGTGTGAGTTGGTGTTTGTCTTCGTGGTGGACGGTCAGCCCAGCGCTGACCCTGTGTGTTTATTCTTCTCTGCTGTCTTTTCCTCAGCATGGTGGACACACCTTTAAACCACTGGCCGAGATTTACGAGCAGCACGTGACCAAGGTCAACGAAGAGGTGGCCAAACTCCGCCGCCGGCTCATAGACTCATCAGCCTCATTACAGGAAGTGGTGGTGGTACACACCACCACCACACTGCTGTGTTACTGACAGCCACCTTCATTTGGTGTGAAAAGGAGAGTGACCCCTTCACACCGCAGGTCCTTCATTTGTGAAGGTTGGAGGGGAAGTGTCCACTAGGGGGCAGAGTGGTTCTGCAAATGGCAGTCCTGTTCCAATTCTCACCTCAAACCCTAAGCACCTCCACGGTGTACACTTACGCTGTTATTTACACAGATGCTGCAACAATATGAGTCCTATATGCTGTTATAGCCGCTTCAGTACGTGATCTTAGAACATCTGGACACGTGATCTTCATTTTAACTAAACACACACGACTGAAGAAACATCTTTAAACATCATTAATAGAAACGTCATTTTCTTCTGAGGATGAAGTTCGACCCCCTCTGTCCTGATATCTGTTTCTCCTTCTTCGTCTGAAATAAAGTCAATGAGATGTTTCTAGAACCGTCTACCGTCTCTGACATCGACTGGAAGAACGACGTTCCCACT